>JAWLRI010000032.1:4403223-4432874 GCA_034781795.1 Crypturellus tataupa | reverse complement strand
AGTGCTCCAGATGTGGCCTCACCAGGGCTGAGTAGAGGGGTAGAATCACCTCCCTCGACCTGCTGGAGACGCTCCTCCTAATGCGCCCCAGGATCCCATTGGCCTTCTTGGCCACACGGGCAACTGCTGCCTCATGGTCAGCCTGTTGTCCACCATGATGCCCAGGTCCTTCTCTGCAGAGCTGCTCTCCAGTAGATCGGTCCCCAGCCTGTACTGCTGTCTGGGGTTATTGCTCCCTAAATCCAGGGACTAGCACTCGTCTCTGTTGAATTTTGTAAGATTTCTCATTGCCCAGTCATCCAGTCAGCTCCAGCTCTCAGGCAGCTGCAGCTCTCAAGTTCCTGAAGCTTGTATTCCTCAGACATACATGGGGTGCAGCATTCTAACTTTCCCCCTAAAACAGCTATTAACACAGGACACAACTTCATGGTGAAGTATTTGTGGGATGTGATTGAAGGGAAAGGATTTTTGAGGTAGCAGTGTGATTCTGGAAGCAAAGTACCCTGGTGTTTAGATCCAATACAGGAGAACAGAGGAATCACTGGCAGTCTTTTCAAGACCCTTTACACCGAGCACACGGCATGGCAATGAACACTGGGATACCAATGCTGAAAACAGGTGGCAAAATGGAGATGAAAGATGCACATACTGGGGGATTGTTTTTTTTTTTTTTTAATAAATGACAGTTTACCTGAGTGATATCATCCTGCTGGAAGGCACAGAAATTAAATTAAAAGAGGCTGTAAGAGGTAGACTAGCAGGAAATGAAGCAATATCAAATATAAGGGATTATCATGAAGAACAGGCATCCTTGAAAAAACATTGAGAAAGCTATTAAGTGAGAAATAAATTATATCTTATTTTATACTTCCTATTCTTATTCTAGCTTGCAAAGCTCAGGCTTCCTACACTGAACTGCATTTAAACAGCTTGAAGAGTCAGACCTGAAGGGTGTGGGCTGGCTGGGGCCGCGCAAACACTTAACACAGTCTCCAGCGGAGACACAGAAAGAGACACAAGGAGGAAACACAAACAGCTGACGGAGCCGGCACAGGCACAGGATTGGTGACACGGGCCTTCCCAGGGAAACGCACACACGGGACCCTTTGTGCTAACAGGACACTTGTCACCAAACAGTCTCAGAACAGTGAGTGGTAAGCAGGACAGAGCAACATAAACTGCCAAAACCAAGAGTGGGGACAGTCTGTTTGGTCACAAGGACAGATGAGGACAAGCTGCATTCAATGCTCTTTCAAAAATCTATAGCTCACATTCTAAAACAACTCACAAAGCAGCTCTCCTAGACACATTTTGGGGATTGAACCTCCAATGACTGCAGAAGCAACAGAGAGAAAATTGTTGCAGACCAGGACAAACAGGAGGTTGCACCATTTGAGCCAACCCTCTTAAAATCTTTATATAACCTCAAAGTTGTCAATAGTTACTTTGAACATTAACTAGGAGTAGCTATGTCCTGGTTCTGGAAATCCCGAACACTCAGTAGTTATTCTGACTGCTTGGATCTGTTGGATGCTGGTTATTTTTTGAAATCAAACAATAAAATGCAGATTTAGGAGCCTGAATTCATGATGCTCTCTTAGGAAATAGTCAACCTCATAACTGAAATTTCATGTTCAAATATTACCAGTGTGTCTTTTTTTTTTTTTTTTTCAAGTCCTTGAACTAAATATGATCTTAGTTTAGCATATGGAAAATGTCTGATCCATAATAGGCTACAGGATGTGCCAAGTGCTGTACACATAGCGGGCATAATCTGTATGTTTAGCTGGACAAGTCGAATTTTGCTAAGTATGCTCTCTGATTTAAACAGTCTGCATCTTTATTTCATAATGAGGGCTGCTTTGCCTGTAACTTGGTTTGCAGTTATGAGGAAAGAGTAAAATATGCTATCCTGTTGCTGCAGGCTAAACATGGAAGGTGTGCAGTGCTGCACTTTGGTACCTATCCTTTGGACCTGAATTCATACTGAAGATTGCAATGATTAGCCATGGCATCAGTGGCAAGATGGCACCAAGTAGAGAACATGACATTTCCAGCAGAAGAGGTAATCTTTTCTCAAAATGCAGTTATGCTTGGAGTCCATTTGAGTGAGAACTCTGCACGGGCGGTCAGCTAGGATGAGTCTCCAATGGTCTTCTCTGCAAACTTGTCACCTGCAGCAGGAAGCATAGGCTTTCCCTTTGCACCGAGGAAGAGGCAGAGCTTTATGGAATGAAAAGGACTTTTTTGTCTTAATTTTTAGCTTTTCAAGATTAAATAAACACCAATAAACAGAAAGAAGTAAGGTTATGAAACTCCCTTTCCATTTATTGACAAACCAGATTTCCAGCTTCTTCCAAATATCTGTCACTGAAGTGGCAGGAATGATTGAGGCTTATTATTTATGTTTGGGGTATCAAATGTGCAAGGCAAAGTTGTTGGAGGAGAATCAATTAATGAAGTGTAGAAACAGCAGATAAAGACTGTAAATAGACTTCCGTAAAGAAAAAGCTCCCTGGTACGTGCCAGTGTGCAAGTCCTTCCAGCTCGGAGCTGGGAGGCTAGGAGCACATGGAGAGCACCCCTGAGGAAAGGCCATTCGCACTGAACACAGACACCTTGCAGTCCACATGCCCTATAGCTGCCACGGATGTAGCTATGGCCATGGAAATGCCCCAGGGCTAGGAATCATGAGTTAACAGCTACAACATATCCCAAACAGCAACCGCCATATGCGAGTTTGGAATAGCACTCTAAGGGAATCTTCTTATCTCGAGTATTTTCTCATATCTGCATGTAATTACATTTGCCTTCCATATCACATTAATACATTTACTCTGTAGCTTTGAAATAATCCCTTTAGAGACTCCAGGGATCATTATCCACATGTTATTCTTCATACACCATTTCGAAAAATCTGTCAATTCTTGGGGATGGGAAATAAAATATTTTAATTGCATATAATTAAATATTGGCATCTTATCTAATATAAAAGCTGTTTGTAATACACCTGGGTCTGCAGTACTGTCTTTTTTAATTAACTGTCCTCCTCTTGGACAGGTTATTTTCTTTTTTTTTTCTTTTTTTTTTAAAAGAGTCTTTTCTACATCTTTTCTAACTGCTAATGCTATAACCATCACAAACCAGTAGTCCTATAGGTACTGTTCTTTGACACTACATCTTTAATGTTCTGAATCCAATATTCTGTATTTTAAATATTCCTAAATATTTCTTAATCTGGCAATAGAATACAAAATGGAAAACAGTACATCTTCTAAAAATGTTATGAGTTTGTCTATGCCAAAGGTGAGGTGGAAGGCAATGCATAGTGCTTCTAAATGGGCTGCCATCCGGGCTACACACAAATCTAGTGAGATTTGTGCCCCCAAAATGTAATATTTATGGTTTGATATAATTCAGTTAAAACTATTTAATGACCGACAGCCAATTCTCATGTGAATTTAAACTTGTAGATTTTTTTGGGTGGTAAAAAAAAAAAAAGAAGCTTATTTCAACATGATATAAAAAAAGTTATTTCAACCTGATACACTGAAATAGGAACATTGGCTTGAGTACTCAAGTATCTCAAGTACTCAAGTATCTGAGCGACTTAATAGAAATACTAGATAAATGCAGAAAAATCTTAAATATAATTCTTCTCTAGAGTAACAAAAATATTCTTTTTATATAACAAAATATAAGTTCAGTACATTGTGAATTAATCTCATGGTGGGTTTAGAAGAGATAAAGGAACATTTTGATTTTTTCACCATTTTTTACTCTGATATGCATCTTTTTTCCTTCATATATAAAAGATTTATTTAAATGTGTTGTAGGAGGAAATGATTAGTGATTTATAGTCTACATATACCATGGCACTTAATATATTTTTCTTAAAAATAGCATGAACTATACATATGTTTAGGAATCGCACTGCCTGCCAGCTGCATATGAGGATCAACATTAAATTGTGACTAGCGCCCCACTGCCCTGTGTGACAGAGGGAAAGCAAAGCTTATTTAAGGAAAGACATGTAGCAAGCAACACGTGTGTTAGTGCAACCTGTGAGACGTGACACCAGCACTGCCACCAGCGCCATGTAGTTTCAAACAATCAGGAGGACAAGTGCAGCATAGGCAAAACCCTGACTTTTATCTCATGCAGCCATCGCTGAATCTGCATGGTCTCCCCCTGGCTTAGGAAGGAGAGCATTTCAAAACAGCAGGAGATTGTCTCATTTCTAGCCATCATAAAGACTTACCATAGAGAGAGAAAAAAAAAAAAAAAAAAAGGCAATTAATCCAAGTGACTAGTCTCCTTGAAAAGATAAAAGTCACAAAAAAGCGTTGAGCTTCATGTAAAAGCAAAGGCTCTCCCCAAGAAAGTCTGTCTGCAAGTGTTGTGAAAGCTGTACAGACCGAATACGAGAGGCACACTAAGTCTGTGCAAACACATCACAATTGGGGTTGTCAAAAAGATCATCTACTAGGGGAAAAAAAAAACCCACAGCAATTCAAACAGAAAATCCACCCTGCTGAAAAACTGAAATGGTCTCAGTAGACAGCTCTGTATACTGCATGACACTGTGAAGTACTCGTTCAATTCAGCTTCCATTCCGATTTTTCGTAGGTGAAAAAAATCTGCTATCATTTACACTGGTAGAAATCTTGAGAAACTTGATAAGGGCATGATGTTGCATTTAACCAATAGCAATCGATAGCATAAGATAGCAATGTATTTCTCCAAAAACCTCAAATTTTAAAACTAGTAAGGCTTATTTAAAACTGACCCATCGTTACAACTCTTACATTAAACCACAAAAGACTATTTCAGTTAAGAACACATACACTAAATGAACCCTCTGGACAGAGATAATTCATCTATCCTATTGTTCTTCCAGCTGACACACGTATAGTGGCACAGATCATAAAATTCATTGTTTTCTTTCAAAGTGCCTTCAGTTGATACTCCAGACAGGCATGCAATCTCTTACCAATTTGAATGGAAATAATTACCTACTGTTGCCTAAGAAAAATTTAAAAGGGAAGGTGTTATTGGACAGAGTGTAAATTAGAAATACTAAATAAAGTACCAAATAAAGAAATACTAAATAAAGACTAAATAAATTAGAAAAACTAAATTAGAGAGTTATTTTATAGAACAGAAAAAAAGTTTGCAAGTGTTCTTGAAAAAAAGAATGAAAGCTGATGGAGCAACTTCAGAACTCAAGGTAATGCTTGTAATTTGTCTTTTTATCTTTTTTAGTATGTTAGGACATCCTGAAACGTAATAGATAAATATATTGAAGCAAGTATTTTAAGATGATGTGTGGAATGAGAATAAAGTCATACAAAGAGGTAAGAGCTATTTGACATTTAAACCTTCAGCAAGTTCAACTCCTGTCAAAATGTTCACTGCTTGAATCATCTAATTGCTTTTATTTTATTCTGAATCTCCTGAAATTATTTTAAAACTTCATGTTAACATTAAAAAAAAATCTATAAAGTCTTTTTTCTTTTAGAATTTTTTCAAAACCATGAGCTACTGCACAAACTCAGTCTTATATATTGATATATACTGGTATAGATATACAAATATATAGGTAAAGATCTCTCTCTCTCTACATATATAATGTATATCCAAAAGCAATTTCTTGATTTCAAAGGTAGTTTGTTCCAAACATGTGAATTAGTGTGGCCTTTGCCCCACTCTGATCAACAAGCTTAAGTTCACAGATCACGCAATATGACTGCACTGTGTAAATTAAATGCAACAGTATGCAAAGGATTTGTTAAACATTTGTGTACAGATTTTAGCAATGCATGCAGCCTGTTAAGTCAGTTAATGACACAGGGAGTTATCATTATGGCTGATGACAACAGTAATTAAATGTTGCAGCTTGTATGTGTCATCCTTACATTATTTCCTTTATAAAACAACAGCTTGTTTCAGATATCATGTAACACGATGAACGGTGATGGTGATAAAGTCAGAAAGCACTGCTTGGTATCAAATGCCCGTTCCTCTAGGACAAGCACTGAGCTAGGGAGGGAGGAAGGGAGCAGGTGAACTTCACACTTCACCTTGCACTATTGAGTATCAATGTAGTAGGATTCATCACACAAGATGAAAACTGAAATCTGCCCTCAGCAATAACTGAAGTAACATGGAAGTGACAGCTTACTTATTAAGGGATGTTTCCTCACTTTACAGAAGCTTTACATAATCTGATTTGATTCACATTAACCTGCAGGAGGGGTTTATGCTTGGAAAGAGAAATTCTGGGAAGTCCTGTAATGAAGTGCAATCTTAAACTGTCCAAAGCAGTAAAATATGCAAAAATTGCAATTTCAATCTATAATTATTGCATCTTTTCATTTACTCTTAAAGCTTGAATGCAATTGAGAAAATATATTAGAATATTTTTCCTGCAGCAACTGTATATTCTTAATGGCAGAAAGGATGATGTGAGGGAAAAAAAAAATACTGCACATCATCACAGGAGAAAACAACCTAGGAAAATATACTTTTGTGCTCAGCTTAAAAACTGAAAGTCTTCAGTGGTTCTTCTAGTCTTGTGTCGCATGCAACATCTGAAATATTGCAGAAACGGAAATGTACCCGTTCTTATCTTTCTTATTCTGTTTTCAGCTTCCTTCTTCCAGAATAACATCTCACTATCAGAATTCAGATTCAAACAGCTTAACTGAAAAATTAGAACCTAAATCATTCTCAGTCTCCAATTGGTATATAATAAGATATGCAAAAATTTCAGCAGTTTTCTTCATGTACGTAATTTCTGTAAAATGCATTAAGAAAATAAGGGTACTAGTTAAGGAAAATATTTTGTCTTTTTTATTTTTAATGGTTATTATTAAGTATTTAAAGCTTTATTTTGACTTCTAGCGCACATGAAATTTCAACCCGGTTTCTGAAAACAATCTCAAGATTTATACTTTTGCCAGTACGAAACTAAAGGAAACTAAAATGTAACACAATAGTAGTAGTTTGTAATATTCCCATGAAATAGGCAACTGAGAAAAAGAGCAATATTAGTAGCTCACCTGGAAAGGGGATTTTCCCTGAAGCTGTCTGCTTTCTGTTTCCACTTAATGCCAATATCATCCCTCTATTAGTTTGCAAGCACCGATTATTTTTCTGAGATTATATGTTACTAAATGACAGAAGAGCAGAGCTGAGCACTCTGAGCACCCAACACCTGCCAGTCCAAAAGCACCTGAAGAGCCTTAAGGGGAGCTGTGGGCATTTAACAACTTCAAACATCATTAATTTATTCATAAGGAGCAGGACAGTAATGGAAAGAATAATTAATGAAGATGTTCAGTCCTGAACAGTCCCATTTATCCGCTATCCATCCAAAATATCTGGTATCTAGTCTGTGGTATACAAGATAGTGGCATGTCTTGTTGCTTCTTAACTGCTCTGAAAGTTCCCCATCTGCTCAGGGTCACTCATTGAGTGTCATACGGCAACCAACAAACGCTCATCAAGACTGAATCAGATAAAAGAGAGTATATATATCTATATAAAGAATTAACTCTCTGTTAACCCTTGATACACAGCAGCTATTCATAGCACATACATCTGTACACTGTATTTATCCAAACAGATAAAATACACCCTTGTACACAAACATTTTCACACTAACATAGACACACAAATAGGCAGAAGTGCAAAAGCAACAAGTAGATACAAATGAGGACACATAATAAGGGAAATATGTGATGTTGGACATGACCACGTGCTGTCATTGAAACTTACCATTTGCAGGAGATCAGAAGAAACCATCTGCATGCAGCACATCGCTGTTGCCAAAGCACAGACGATGGTGGAGATGATATTGAGAGCGCACACGCTGAACAACAGGTCCTGTGGAAAGACAGGCAGCAGAATGTCATCTCCTACCTCTGGGGCACGAATGACAGCAAATAATTTTAGCAGATTTTATAGTTACCCTGTTAGTCATTATTAATTTAATATGATCTTAATTATCCGTGTGGAATTCTTTCAATCTGTAATGATTTCTCTTAAACCAATCAGCAAAGGCATAGAAGTAAAATTCTTCCCTTCCTGCCAACATATCAACAATTCATTTGACATTAGACATTTTTTGATATATTAAAATTTAAAATTCTCTAATCCCCTGGCAAAAGACAAACTGCTGCTGTCAAAACACCAACTCCAAGCCATAGCTATCACTAGAATGATACTATGAAAAAGACCTTGTTAAAAAAAAAAATACATATAGCAATTCCATTACTTTCAATATTTGAAAGCTGCAAATTAGAATATTGTTTGTGTGTAAAAAAATTCCATTGAAAAGCTGGGGTGAAATTGAGGACTGCATCCTATATTAGATATTCTAAGAATCTCAAACAGAATCAAAGAAAAATGTTTTTAGATGAGGCAGAAAAGCAGGGTCTGCATCTGGACATTTTAACGTGTGCTGATGAAGTAAGTGCATATTGCTGAGTGTTTGTTTTTGTTTCACTGCATTTAGAACAGCAAAAATAAGTACTTCTGTTTACAAAGCAGAATAAAAAAAAGGAACTCTTGAATTAAAACTGAAGTATTTTTATAGTAAAGGTATATTTTTTTTAAAATTATCCATTGCTTGCAATCACCAGATTTTTTATTTCCTTTATTTCCTAGAGCTAGAGAATAGTGACTTAGCACACTGGCAACGCTTTAAAACTTCTCCCGTCCTTCCACAGCAACTACATAGGGATGGTACTTGCGACAATTACAATGCTCAAGTTCAGCTGTATTTCCTAGACACTCAAAGGCCAAGATTACTTTGTTTTAAAAGAAGCACAGATCTATATTTTTTGTCCTTGATTATTTCTTTGTTTACAATATTTAAAATAATTTTAGCTTTTGTTTATATTACCAAAATTTAAGTTAAAGAAAATAAACCTAGCACTTCTTAATAGTTCTAGCCTGTACAATTCTATGGAATTGCCAACTTTTTATTGTACTCTGTGAAACACTCCCATTTTGATTGCTCAATACCCTGGTTTCTTATGGAAATAAAAGATACAGAGTCTTGGAGAAAAGTCTTGAGTTCCCTGCCCCTTTGAGAGTTCATTCAATACACAACCAAAGGAGTTAAAAAAAAAAAAAAAAAAGAAAAAAGAAAAGCTTGTCAATGTGTAAGAAGAGCTCTCTAATCAGTAGCCCTGAACACATGGATCTAAAAATCCGCACAGATCAATGGCTAAAACTAGTCGCACTCTTGCAATTCTGTAAAGACAATTTATTTTCTCCTTGATTGGCTTCAATTACAGTGCTTCACTGCTTATACCACTATAGCTTGAAAAGAGATAATGAGCAGTAAAGCTTTTTCACCCATGAAATGACTCTCTGTGTGAGAGGACAACAATCTTCTTAGCACAGATTATAACTTCAGTTGTTCTAAATGGATATGTCTGAGAAACAGTAGGCAAACTAGCTGTCATACAAGTAGGAAGGGAGCCTGCACACACAAAGAATCAGTTCTGAACCATATGGGTTTCACATGTACTTTAAACACTAAGCAGAGAAATAGTTAATGCTTCATCAAATAGATTTATGGTGTAGAAGTGCAATATAGTATACTATTTTACATGAGTCTGAAACTTTATTTAATCTTATTTGATATTATTTAAATAATACTGCTTTTATGTTGTACCAAAGACGTTTTATGTTACATCCTTTCAAATTTAAAATATAAATTTCTGTAAGGTTCAATTAATTGCAAGACAGAGTGTTCCATACAGTATGAAGTAAAACACATTTTTCTGTAGCTCATGTTGCAGCTCAGATCCTACTTCCACGGTTTTTACAATATTGAGAAAAAAAAATTCTGTCCATAAGATGAAAGTATGCATGTGTGAGCTTTAAGCAGCAAGGGACAAGGGATTTCTAATATATCTTCCCACAATAGATATTTTTTTCAAATATCATTATATCTTAAAAGGAGTGTGCTGAAACAAATTTCCTTGTATCACAGTATCCTCCACCATGCTTGTAAATCCCTTATGCTGGCCTCAAATTATATTTTTGGTTGCAAACACAACACCTTTCTAAAAGAGAGTTCTGCTCAATCCACCATCTCCTGCACTCGTGGCACTGCTCAGAGCAGTTGCAAGTTGAGAGTGGCCAGCAAGGGGCACAAGTCTGTGCGAAGCCCTGATGCCGATGGACATGTTCATGTGGCACATGCTGGACCCTGCGTGGTCAACGCCAAACTGCTCCCCAACAGGTCAGGCGGGCCCCAAGCTGCTAGGAGGGAAGCAGCAGCTGAAGTGAGCAGCTCCAAGCAGGAAATGGGATGCAGGGATTGGGGCTGGCTCGTGGTAAGAGCAAGCTGTTAGGCAGAAAATTAAGGAAAAAATAACAAATTAAGAGAAAATAGTTTTCTGTGAAGTTAGCAGTTTGAATTGGCTCAACAGGCAGCTGAGGGAATGCCAGGGCTGGTTCAAAGGAAAAGCAGGCACAATGGAGGAGAGGGAGGAAGGTGCCCCCGCTTCTGGCATCGTGATGGAAACAAGGCGGAGACTTAAAGTTTCAATAATCCCCAAAATGGCTCCATATGACAGAAGAAAGTGTAAAGCTTCATGCCATTTCTGTTCAGTGAAAGCACTGGGGATACTACCAGGTTTTGCATCAGATCAGTTCATGGAAATGATTCATCTTATGACCACACGGATGCTAAATCCAACACGAGAGGCTCAACAGGAGGAAACAGCCAGAGACAGAACTGCTGCTTTCGGTGGCAGTTCTCCAGAACAGCAGATTAAATTTACGCTAGTGAAACTACACCGTAAGTCTATCACATCCCTAGTCATTATATTGTTTCTGAACACCTGCATCTTAATAGACCTTTCTAATTTTTTATTGATTTTGCAAATAGATACCACTTGTTTTTACCTTAATTGGGCTGGAACTGAATCCTATCAAAGCAACTTTTGAACATAAGGACAAAGCTGTGCTAGAAGTGTGTGATTATTGTTAAAATGGGGATTCTGAGACCCGGACAGTGTTCAGCGTCACGGAATATTGACCCTGAGTATGAAGAGGGAAGTGAAAAACCTTATTTTCAGTGAGCAGTTTAGGTCAATGTAATGCAGAGACCTGCATACAAAATGAGTCTTCTAGTGAAGGATGCTAACCAGGAAATTCTCTCTCCAGCAGCAAAGAGTGGATGAGACCTGAGAGCTTGGTGTTTGTCACATCACACAAAAAGCTCCTGTCACCGGAGTTGTGCAGGCACAAGCGCCAAGTGTAATACAAAGGTCTAGACTGCCCATTCACTGCCCTAAGAACGAGCTGGGTTAACAGTCCTTATAAACACGGAAATGGCAGAGTATTTTTGTCCATTTTAGCTGTGCTGAAATCATACTATTAAACAATCACAGAAAATTAGCATTAATCTCACAAACCTCATATTCATATACATATTCATACACATACACACACACACACATATATATATATACACACACACACACAGATAAAAAAGAAATGTAGATGTAAATACATAAATGATCATAGATAGTGATATTTCTTGTGTTCTTAGATAAAATATTGGTTTAGTTCATTCAGGGTTTGGAAGCAAGAAGTAAGCATTGATTTACAAAGGAGTAAAGAGATGATTCAAATCACAGCAGAGATAACACAAAGAAACTGTATTTTTCAAAGGAACTGTAAATAAACAGACAGTCAATACAGATCATGCAGAACACGTGAGCAAAGCCAAACTGAGTGTACACAAGACTGGTGGCCATTAGTATTTTTTCTTAGTCCTGTTTGACTGGGAACAATATCTGACAGGTAATACACATTATTAGAGTTTCTACCTGTTTTGAACTCTGAAATATTGCTTCAGATATGAATATGTAACTCAGAGATTTCAGATCCCCTTTACAGTGTAAACCCTTAACCTCCTTATTTCCTTGAATGTCACTAGAGTATTCCTTTGGAGACCAGTACATTTATTAAAATTTATACTTGGAAATTGAGAGCCTTAGATGCAGACTTACTTTTTATAATTTAATTAAACAAAGCTAATGATCATGCTGTACTCAGGGTTCTTTTCTCTGGCCAGTTCTTTTAGAGTTTCTTTTCTGTCTTCCAAAGCAATATAGCACCAACCCTTGCTGGCTTGGTGACAATTAAGTGAAGAAATTTGTTGGCAATTACATTAGGATATAATTGAATCATACTGCATTATTTATTCTTCATTCTTTATCTGGATAGTTGTAACACAAAACACTATAGGATTTACACTTCTAATAACATTGTATACAAGTCTAGAAGCAAGATTCCAGCACTCAAAGGAACTTACCATTCTCCCTCAACGCAGCTTCACCTGAAGAACATTCTGCAAATACTTCTTATTTCTTTTAACAACTCCTGGAATCTGAGTCTGCCATAATCAAATGTAACCTGTGTTTTTTAAATAAACTCTGTCACAATAGTTACCCTACACAAATACAGATAACTAGGTACATAACACAGGACCTTTTTGTGCATAGCAGCATTAATTTCTGTGGGAGATGTTTTAATTTTTTTTGCACGTCAGAGAGCACAAACACCCAGAAGAACACCAAGACGTACTCTCATCACACATTTCTGTCTTAATACAACACTCACTATTGAAAACCAAAACAGACTGCTGATGCTTTTCATAACACACCTTTAGGGTCAACCTCACAACGTTACACTCCTGCAGAGGGTTCAGTTTCAGTGTTTCTCCCAGGTTACTGCAGCCTGATGTTTGGTGCTGCATTTCACAGCAAACACAGACACCATCACTGTCGAACTTAATCTGGGGAGAGAAAAAAAAACAGTCAGATTAAGCCAACAGAAACACACTTCCCAACAGTTTTTAGGATGTTTACACTTATTATGACAACCTTGACTATTGAGTCTGTCATACATATTTTTCACTTTATTTTCTTACATTCAGTCCAGTAAGTATGGAATGGCTTTGAATTAAATATATATATATATGTCTTTAATTAGTAGTTCTCTATTTTGAGGATTTAAAAAGCATTAAGCATCTATTTCTTTAAAGATTTTCATTAACGTGCTTTGCTGAACATACTTCAACCCTGATCATTCTTTAAAACTAAAGAAAATTGAAGTAAAATTAAGATTTTTATGTGTCATTCTAAAATAATCCCATTTAGCTCAGCAGGAATTTTATCAGCACAAGCACAGAATTACATTGTTTATATTGTTTCTGACCTCATTAAAAAATAAAAACAAAAGAAAAAAAAATCTCTTCTGTTTCCTTCCAACAAAGACTTTCCATCTCAAAATTTAATTCCATACATGCTTTTATTAAGCATGTTAACATGTACTATCACTGTTTTCAGTTTTCTCAATTCTGTATTTTTATGCTTTTTCCGCTCCATTTTTGCCATTTTTTTAAAGTACCAATACTGGCATTTAATGCCTTACTTCTCTTCAGGTCAATAGCTGCAACTCAACTCAGGTCAGTAGTGAACTAAATTAATATTATGTGGTAGTTTCTTAGCCTATGATCCTAGACATATCAGTTCCTAGGATTCTATACTCCAATAACAAGTAGCAAGACTGACACGTGTGCGAAACTGCCTATTTAATCAGAGACTCCATGTTCTGATCAGGCACCCTGAGTGCGCTCTGTATTCCCCAAGATGGAAGCAGAAAATCTGGGTAGCGTGCAAGAGATTGGAATTACCATGTTATGTGCTCTTCTACAAGAAAACAGCATTTTAAATTTATAAAGTCACAAGCACCACAAAAAAAAAAAAAAAAAAAAAAAAAAAAAAAAAAAAAAAAACTAACCCAAATCTGCATTGTTTGTTTACTTCTAATTGACATAATTAATTCACAAAGTTGCACTAATAGTTTAAGACAGGTACCCCGTCCCCCCGACCTCCACCCTCCAATTCCTGCCTGCTTTTAGCACTCTCTTCTTAGGAAGATCTGAGCAAAACCCAAGAACATGTTCAGCTCTTAAAACTGATGGAAAGCACAAACCGCTAAGCGCCAGAGAGGAGGTCTTGCCCTTGAGGCCTTCTGGGACCATCAGAAACGGTGTTGAGGGTTAAGATAAATGCTTCAGACAAAGTCTGCAAGTTGTGCTTTGAACTGAGAGCTGTGTCAAATTCAGCGGTCAGCAAGCTACAGCATTCCTGCTGTATCACCATCAAATGTATGGCAAAATCAATAACACCTTCAGCTGGTAAAAAGTTTCTATGATGAGGAAAATGCACTTCAGACAAAACTGCCTCCTACAAGAACATTTACTCTCTGATTCATGCTGTTCCTGTTCGATGAAAGCCAGGCCTGACTCCTGATGGGATGTGTCTGATATTTCCTAACATGAAATACACATCTCAGGTCAACTTTCATCTCCTGCAATGCACAGGTGTCACTTAAACAAAGGCTGAAAACATAGTTTTCAAAAATTGTGTCCTCTTCAAACCATGAGTCTCCATGAGTTCTGACAGATGCTCTCTAGCTTTGGGCTGCCCTGTAACTGATCTTTTAATTCAATTTCTAAAATTTTTTTAAATTGTTGACATGGATGCTCTTGCAAAATGCAGCGGTATCATAAAGCACAGCATAATCAAAAACTCACAAAAATTGGCCACTAGTGCGCAAAACAAATATTATTTTACCTGACACACACGTTTTCGGAGAGCTTTTAACAATTTGCCCTCCTGTGCACCGTTTCCATGAAATGACATCTTTGCTAGCTCTGGTTTCGGGAACGAGGAGCAGCACAACTGCTGAGGAGCTCGTTCCACAGCTAAGGTGGAAAGTAGAACCTGGCTCTCACGCTCCAACCCTGCCCTACGGCTGTGTTCGTGTGTGTGCTGCAGAGAGAAAGAATTCAGTACACTGGGACTCAAACCTTGTCAAAACTAAGCTTTTCTGTGGCCCTATGGTTTAGATCTACTCCAGATTAGAACTCCCAAACCGGTCCCTGGGAGGGTTCCAGGTGCGTGGAATGGCACAAGTGATGGAGCTCCATGGGTGCGGGGACCGAGAGGGCACTCTTGCTGCGGCAGGACTGGCTTCAGGCACCTCAGCCACAGTCACATTAGCGCTTGGCACCAGTGAGCGGCACCGGCAGCACCGCCCTCCTTCACCTGCCTCAGCTGTGTTAGTTTAAATCTCGCTCGCCCAGCAGAGCTCAGGAACAGAGCAGCGGTCTTTTAAACATATTTCATCTGCCAAAAAATAGTACAGATACTCCCAAAGCAATCAAAACCCCTAAAACTTTTTATATAGCAGAGGATCAAAATGTTCCCACAAAAAATACCAAAAACTTCACACTTATTGAACACACTCCTTTCCGCTACAATAATATAACAAAACGTGCGAAACCCGATTCTCTTCACCTGCAACAGTTTATTAAATTCCATCCAGGTATCACAGGTGTCTTAGCAAAGGAGCTGCCCCTGCACCTCACCTGCAGGCTTCCAGATGCTTCAGAAAGCTTTATCAAGTTGCTTTCATTTTCTTGCCAACATTCAAGAGCCAGGACAGTTCACTCCAAGCTGGGAGATGAACTGTTTGTTTACTTAGAAATGCCCATATGTATCCTCCTCAGTGTCAGCATCATCATTTCAAATTTTGTACTCTACACATGTTAACTACTTTAAAACACAGGCAGAAAAATGCCTGTTCAATGTATAAATAAATGAGTACCGAAATATCTAAAATATTTTTTCAGCTCCTCCATCAACTCTAATCAACAAGCAATAATTTCTTCTATTTTAGAATAACGCAAGAAAAACAAAAAGTATAAAACATAATAACTGAATATTTCTAAATATTCTCAAAGTGATCAGAAAACATAATTTCAGTTAAATCTTCCAAGATTATGCATTGCACCCTCTCCAATCACTGACACACTACCAGGAAATCAAACATGCTAATCCAGGCTGAATTTCAGGCACCTATGCCCTTCAGGGCAATCTTATATTGAACAGGCCAAACACGGGAACAGCTTCTCCTTGAGAAGCCTCTTAATATGTCATCAGCTCCCACAATTATCGGAATGGTAAGTACCATACAGTCCTTAAGAGAGAACCCTTCTTCTTAAGTAGTATAGGAAAATGACCCAGGCACTGTGTAAAAGAAACGATATGAACAAAGAATTCTGCTCTCCAGAAATGAGCTCTAAAACTAACAACATTCAAATTCAGCACACACAGAGAAACTAATCAATGTTTTCCTTGTTAGTGAAATGACTATCACAGCATTTTCCTACTCCTTCCTAACCCTTACCTGTTCTTGAATATTTCTGAAGAGCTATAATTCAAAAATAATTTAGACATTAAAAGATGATAAGCTCAGAATTATCACTGAACACCAATGAATAGATTCCAGATTCGTTTTAAATTTGCATTAAGTTTGCATTTATATTAGTGTAGTAATTTGGTATGTAAATATCCAAGCAGATAGAACAATCTCAGTTTCCATTCTTCTCATTTTAATGAATCTGACCTTTATCTATGCTAATTTCCCAATGCAGAAGGTAAATAAGTTTTATGAAAGAACAAAAATAGAAATGACATTTGTGAGCATATTTAATGAATATTATTCCAAAAGGTTTACATTTTTCTCCTTTTAGCCTCCCTTACCTCTGTCAAAAACAATTTGAAGAGTATGAGTAGTTTACATTTTATGTATTTTTCTTATAATAAAAAAATTACTCTGTTTCTTCTATATCAAAACCAAAATTACCAGCTGAGGTTAAAAATACAAAAAAGCTAGAATCACATATCTATATTTAACCACATATTCACTACTCAGAAAATAATCTCTTAAAAGCTGTAACATTCCAACAGCGTTCCCATCCAAGGGTTCTGATGCGATTCGAAAGGACATATGTGCCAAGACAGCATTACTTGAGAATATGGGAAGCCCCATACCAACCAGCAGAGGAGATGTCTAAAAATAAGTCCCAGGATACTCATTGCAACAAACTGGTCGCTGCCAGAGCAGTGATCTCTATGTCACCAAACACTGTTTTAAAACTGTGCCAGTATTTAATAGACATATTTAGATCCTTGATTTAACCTGTTACTAGCAGTTACAAGACTTAAGGTGGTTTGTTTAATCATGTATTATACTGAAATATTGGGCCCTCTATTCACTTCATAATTCAACCAGATCTTTACATTTCTTTCCTTGAGACTGGAAATTACTATTTGCAAATGACAACAATTACATCTGTTCATTTGCCTGGGATACAAAAGGGTTGTACTGTCGCTACAGTAAAGAATTTCCAGTTTCTTTGCACTGTTTAAACAACATTATAGATCACATCTTTTAGAGATTTTAAATGGTCTCAGATGAAGTCACAAGTCCAAGAGAGCTACATAGCTAGTAACTTAGCACGGCAGTAAGAACAGGCTGTGTCTGCGCTTGCCAGGACCGGCTCCAGCCTCTAAGCAGGGAGAGAGCATCAGCCCTGCAAACCAAGGGCTCCGCACAGCTGCCTTCTGTCCCCTCTCCCTGAGGACTGAGACACGCAGACACATGGCTCCCGAAGCAATTACACTTGCAGAAAAATATGGGAACACTGGGTCTCATTTCAGAGACTTCTTTTAAAATTAAATTGTGACCTTTACTTCATACGTAACTGCTATTTGAGACTCTATCTATTATATTTTGAGTGTATAGTGTGTAACTAGAGACATGGATTACACCAAGGCAAGCGCTTAAAATGCCAGATACTTTCATGAAGTTACCAATGCTTCTCAAGAAGAATTTACACATATCCTGTGGTCTGCTTTTAATCTGTTCCTTCTTGTCATAGGTGGCATTCACCAAGAATGACAGATCTATTACACAATTCCAGCCATAAATAAAAAAACAAAGGAAGATAAAAGTTTAATAAAGTAATAATTAAGAATTAGGTAACAATTCACCCATCCTTGCATTCTGTTCTATCAAAATTTTCCTAAGAGTCCTTCAGCAAACCACTTCTTGTTTCTAACCCTCAACTGTTTTTCCAAAATAAAAGGGGGACAAAATATACCTATTAGAACAATGATGAGAAGAATAAGCTCACTGTCCTGATGACAGAAAGTTCCTTCTTCTAGGCAGCTAAAGATAAAACTCAGTATTGGTTTGGAAGAGAAAGATTTGTCACTGTACACTACTACATGGTACAATGTCTAACCCTTTTCCCTTCAACACTATCCTAATTTACATACATAAATACTAAAATTCCACTTCTAGTATGCATCTCCAATGTTAAAGCTGTTTTTCTCCAGGCTATTCTAGTCTTATGCCACTCTGGCACACAGGCTCTTTAATCTTGAGCTCCTTCTGAAGGAATCATACAGTCCTTCAACTGTATGATCTGTATGTATCAACTACTTCCCTGAGGTCCCTTCCCACCTGAATCATCCTATGAACCTATTTGTAATCAGATAATTACACTGTCAACGCATCTCATATTCATGCTCTTCTGTTAGGCAGGATTTCTATCAGAAACAAGGCCAACTAATAACTTTAATTAATTATGTAAGAAAAACAAACAAAAAAAGCGTGCTCAGAACTGTGAAACTGTCTCAGGGAAACATATCCTACTTTCAAGATTTCCCTAAACTTTAGCACTGTATATATAGTACTTGCACTTTCACAGAAAAGGAACACAGCCATTATATAGTTAAGATATCATTTATTTTGGAATACTACTTATTCTATCATGCAGATGCACAAACATTTCTGTGAGTCTTCATGGGAAATTCTGATATAAACATAACCTCTAAAATTAATTTTTAAATAATCTTAACACAAAAGAAAAGATATCGAGACAAATCAGTGAGACTCACGTCAAAGATCCTTCAGATCTTTCACAAAAAAATTCTATGACTTTTTTTGGCTATGGGATGAAAAAAAGAAAGAAGCAGACAATGACAAAAGCTACTTTCCCACAGCACTCAGCAGTGCAGAATGCTGGAAGAGGTCCAGGTTCCACCACTTCAGCAGCAAAGCTCCAGCTGTCCATCAAATTAGGAACCAGAAACTTAGTTTGTCAAGTGTTTCCCAAACCAAGTATTTTATAGGGAAAACCTTCCTTCATCTCTCTGATTACTTCTGGAGCTCTCTTGCTCCTTCCCTCTGCTTCTATAAAGTCTAATTAGACCTAGAAATTGCCAATACTAAAGAAAGTTGAGGATAATACCTCCTATTTTCCAGAGTACCTTAGTGGTTGGCCTGCAGTCATACCCTGGGAGACAAAGAACAGGATGAACAGGATGGTTGAAGGGAATATAGAACACAGCCTGAGTAGAAAACTGCAAACCAAAACTGTCTACAAAAGACAAAGCATGTGACAGCTTAAGCCAGAATGGTTCCCTTTGCTTACTTGTTAATTTTTTTTAATGCGACTTTTGATGTGTTTGCTGGAACATTTTGTATTATCACGGTTTAGTTTTATTTCATACAGTGTAAGCAAATATAAGACAAAGGTTTTAATAGACAGAAAACTGTTGGAGGGAAAGAGGAAAAAAGCAACTGAAGAGGTGCAGATGCACACTGTGCTGCTCATGCAGTCATCTGCTGGCATCCGAGTTAGAAAGGTCCCTTCCCTTTATCATTCAAAGCAAAGTTTTGAGGCCTGACCAAAGAACATGGGTTGGTAAATGTAAATGTTCACCTATCCCTAACAGTTAATGAGTTCTATGGATGCACACTCATGCAGCTGATATAATTTCACTGGTCTACTGTCAACCAGATCAAATGCTTAAAAAAGCATTGATGTCCATAAACATTCTCCAGTCCCCTTGTGGATTTTATAATTTAATGCCATTTGTCTGCTCAATTTATAGAAAAAGGCAATATTTTATTTTATCTTTAGATGCATGATTTGGGAAATTAATTTATTTCTATAGACAACTTTATAACTATTTTTACAATTTACCATATACTTTTTTCTCAAGATGGAAACAAACACTTCAGGTATACTGTACCTTTTAATAAACCACAGCATACTATATCATGATAACTTTTTGTTTTTATTATTCTGTATTTTATTTAACACAAACATATATTTGCTCGTATTTAAAAAAAAAAAATAATTCGGATGGCAAATAGAATATCAGTTTACACCTACAAAAACAATCAGATCACCTATTACATCCAGGAAATACACTGACTGCAGGAGGTACTGGATGAAATCCTGATGCTGTTGACATCAAATAATAAGGACAGCATTGTTTTGATCTGTCCTTAATTCTATATACTGTGTTTATGACTCATTGGTAACATGACATTAATACACAAATACTAAAATCTATTTTCTAGGGAGACAAAATATTGTAAAGCATTTCAACCCTCCAACTTTTCCCAGCATGATTTGCCCTTTGTAAGGTTTATAGATAGCTCTAGTTAACGCACACAATTTTGAAAATTAAAACAATATGTATAGAAAATGCAAACAAATGAAAAATAGAATCCATTGACCTTTACAGTAAAGACTTGTTTTTCATTACTCACCAGCTGACATCCTTCCAGGGACTTTACCAGCTGAGCGTTCTGACAAGAGAGAATGGAACCAGCCAAGTTCAGCATTACACACACTGCAGACAGCAGCATGAAAAAGGTTATCTGGAAAAAAATCAAACAACCTATTGATTATTCACTGCAAGAGACAAACAGGAATAAATATCACTTGGCCTTCAAAATAATCCCAGTCTTTCATACAATTACATGCATGGTAACATTTAAGACAATTAAAGAAGAAAGCAGAATATGCTAGGATTAAGGTTCTGAGTCTCACACCATACAAAAAAGCAACAATAAAGCTAGTCTTGACGGTCACTTATTTTCCCCCAACCATTTAAAAATCACTCACATATGTCCTGCTATTAATGTAGCCAAAACTCTTTTTGCAATCCACAGATCATGAAATTTTAATGTTTTCTAAGAATTAGTGCTATTAATATATCAGGTTTGTAAAAAGTATTTTTATAACCTATACTAGCGTTACTACACAATCTAAATTACTTTTTCATGAGGAAATGGGTATCACAGAGAGGAATATATTTAGGAATATCATTTATCACGAATGTGCAAAACTTGGGAAATTTCACGACATACAAAAACTATTTCTTTAATAACAGCAACAACTTAAACAGTATCTTAGGTATCAGCCACCCATCAGGCCACTCTTTTCAAGATATAAAACGACAATCATTAACTTCATGGCATCAGCTTAACTAACGTTTGTTTTACATGTTAAAAAGCCAGCCCAGCATGGACAGGTCTATGTCCCAGAAGGCACGGAAGCATAAAAGCTCAAGAAGGAAGAGGGCAAGAATAAACAGAGCCCGAAGTACTTGACCCTCTTAATTAGTCAGTGCTCACACAGCCATGTAATACTTATTCATCTAATTATCACACTTTCCCATTTACACACTTCCAACAATTCATATGCTATTAATATTTTTTCTTATCCAAAATCTGGAATGGTTGGATTTTTAAAATGTTTTTCAAATGAATAACAAGAATTTTCTTAGTTTCTATCTTCATCTTCACCATCCTAAACTTTATTTAGGACAACAATTCCCGATATACACACCCAAGGTTTATTTAGGTTATATGCATATTTTGAGAAAAAACAGGGCTACTTTAAACTACTTTTTAACAATGTTACACTTCAATATTTTCTTCATTAAAAAAGATCTTTCTCCAAGACAAAACCCCTAGGATAAAATAGATGCTGCTACCATGTAATAGTGAGCAACTATCTATTATCACGCTATATATATAGCTCCCTAAAAGCCACCATAAGCACTTTTTGAAATTAATGCTCTGTAATCTCAACATTAGTAACCAGAAGACAGTATTTGCATTACAAATTTTAGTTATCAGCAATTTATTTCTTCAAGCATCACAGTCGACAGAACAAGGTTTATAACCTGTGACAAGATTCTGTGTGCTTGCAGTATTCTCTCCATTTCAGCAGCCATCTCTAGCTGCACTTCCAAGTGACTTCATCCTTTGGTCACATGCAAAAACAAGAGGGAAGAAAGGGTGCTGTGCTCAGCTGAGACCAAGCAACAGGCTCTCATAGTTTATGCCCTTCTCGGTGGGTTCCAGCCTCACCTTGTGCCCAGAAGCTGCACCTGACCATCTGAAGATGCAGCAGTAGTAGCGCGTTTCAGACTTGAGCACCCACTGACAGGGTCATCTATCAAATGTTGAAGTTCTCTTTTACACGTCTTAAATTTGCTATTTAATGCTTCGCTTCTCAGTAACTCAGGCAAGGCATCACCTAAGCTGGACTCAGCACGGTGTTAGAAGGGAAAATTTTCAGATCCCCTGCAAGCCCTCTGTAACTGTCTCTTGCAGAATACAATCTAATAAAAGAAATTAAAAAATCCTAATATCCTTAAAGTTTCTCGGACAAATATCAACCAAATGGACAGGATAGGGCAAATCTGTCATGCTGTTACCACAACTTTTGAGAAGTTCACAGCCATGCAGGCAGCCAT
Organism: Crypturellus tataupa; assembly: GCA_034781795.1. Taxonomy (NCBI): domain Eukaryota; kingdom Metazoa; phylum Chordata; class Aves; order Tinamiformes; family Tinamidae; genus Crypturellus; species Crypturellus tataupa. Next base: position 4,410,351 of record JAWLRI010000032.1, on the reverse strand, counting down.
CACACAGAGGAGGAGTCATAAAAATTTCAAGCACTAATGGGTGTCAGGAAGTGTTTTAATATTTTTAATCACAAATCAGCCTTTTCTCATAGAGGCAAAAGTAGAGGCAGTAAATATAAAAAATAGATCTAAAACCCATTGAATCAGTAGTCATAACAGATTGTGACAGACATCCCACACTACATTATGAAAGACGATAGTAGTTAGTTATGCATCATTCATGAAATCAAGTATGTCTAATATCCACATTAAAATTTTCCCCAGAAAATGAGCTAGCAGTTGCTTGCGCTAAGCGCACACGGCGTGACACGTTTGCAGGAGCAGTGCTGCACTAGGAAGGCAGCGCGGAAGATGAGGTTAATCAAATGACTACACCAATCGAGCAAGGCCCAGAGCTCAGGCTGTACAAAACGCAGCCTCACTGCTAGGCACTAATGAGTCATGACATCTTAATACGGCTGCTCAACAACACTTTATATTCGTTAGCTTTCTAGCCACCATGTGTAAACAAAACAATATTGTGAGAATTCAGTACAATGTGTTAGTGACACTAGGCTCCAAAAGCCTTAGAGGTGCCGGGAGCCAGTACATCAACTGAAGGAGAAGCCAATCGATTTGTGGTGACAAGCAGTTAGCAGGATTAATTCCTTCCTATATGTTACCATAGTCCTAAACTAATCCTGCGAAACTAATTAGCTTTGCTCTGAGGCAATGATTAAAATTGATACAATAATTCACAATCTGAGAGGTTATCTTGCACCTGGAACAATAAATCAGCTTAATTCTCTTCATGACCTTACTCTGCCTCTTTCCTTTGGTCCCTTCAATATTTTCTGAGATTCAGCTCACACTGAGTGGGTTCTCTACGCCTTCTCTTAACTTCTTTTTTTTTAAGATAGAAACTGTTTAAAGATCAAGCCTTCACAGTACTCTTCACTAAAAGGAATCAGAGCTCTCCAAAGGGAAGGAGGCTGAAGCCATGGCCTAATAGAGCAACTTTGCTCCACTCCTTTAAGAAAGAGATAAATGACATTTGTTTTAGGAGTATTTTACATATGATTCTGTATGTAGTTCTCAGATTACATAGATGTTTCGTGTACCTCGTTTCCCCTGGTATGCTAGCAAAGCTATACTTTTCAAAATTTCTGGAAAGGGTGAAAAATAACCCCCCAGTTTCCCACTTTAATTTCTCCAGCACCTGCTCTTTACCCCTTCAGCAAGCAGGCAGCACGCAGGTGCAGGAGCAAGGCCACAGCAGGCCCCGAGGGCCCCCCAGGAGACCAGGAAGGGCAGAACCACACGTGTTCCCCTTGCCCTCCCTCACACAGGCTACAAGATTCTGACTTTGATTTCCATTCAGATTGCGTTTGCATTCTGTATGTTAAAGATACAAACACAAACAACTATCTTTTTGATATCTTGATTATTCTGGTATTGGCTATGCATATATTTTCAACAACAGAAGGGAACTGAGTGATTTCATACAAAAAAAGGGCAAAAACAAAAACAAAGAGATATGATATGGACAAGATTTAAGCTCAATTAATTCTATGAAATCCATATTTGAGTATGGAAGCGAACATTTAAAAAGCAACATATTGCCTAACGTCTGTGGTCGTACGAAACCCACATCTACACGTGGATTACCCTCTGGATTTTGAGATATATCATGTTGATTTAAAAGTCACCAATGGGGTAGGTTATGAATTCCCCAATGTGCTTCCTAGACAGAGCAGGATAAGAAAGCTCTCTAGGATGCATTCAGAAGGTTTTGCCTCCTAAATTTTTCTTTCACATCTACAATATAGCTTTTTGACATGAAATCCGTAGAGATTTGTAACAGAACCTCTGGAGTGACCTGAATGCAATGTGGAAGGAAACGCGCAGGCTGCAGAGGAAACGGCACAAAACAGGCTCACAGAATGGCCTGTGCTGATAAGGACGCACCCCCTTCCTGGACCCAGCAACATAACCGAGGGACGTGCTGTTTGTGTCCGAACTGAAAAGTCTGTCCACTGACGAGACAACAGGCATTGTGAGCCTGTTGTACTGATTTGTGAGCAGGACTCCCCGCAAACGTAGCACAGGCTGCTCCCCCTACCGCAGCAGCAGCAAAACGGCTGCTTTTCCACACAAGGAGAGCCAGGCAGTGGCAACAAGGGCGCGCAAGACTCACTGCGACTGAGCTGAACCAGGCGCTGAGGCAAAGACTCATCACGCGACAGCTGCTGACTCCTCGCGGGCATCAAAATACCTGTCCACAGAAGTATCTTTTCAACACCAAGCAAGAGTCTCAGAGACAGGATGAGCAGTTACCAGGATCCCTTGAACTGTGTCACACACATGTGGTCCTGCCTAGACCACCTGCACATACACATCTTGGTGTATTTACAAAGATGTAAATAAGAGAGAATAAGTGCAAGTGGCTTAATCGACTCATAGAATGTGTAAATAAACATCGTTTTCCCCTTTCACGAGATTTTGTGCTGAATTTTGTTATGCTGATTCCTTACAAGGCCTGGAGAGTCTAATGCCAACAGGGACTCCATCTTCTAACTGGTAAATACTGTTTTCTTTTTAAGGTCACATACACAAAGAATTATTTTCTTTATTTCATTTAAAGAAATCATTAAGACTCGTTCAAGTTAAACACAGCTATAAATAGATCATCTTGTCTTCCTTGAAAACATCCCTAACACACGGTGGCCTGCAAGCCAGTATTAAAAACAACCAAGTTCATAGGTTTTGGAAAATGCAAAACACAACATGAGTCATCTTCTAAATTCTTGCATTTGTATCACTTCAACAGCCTGTAATTACTACTTTCCCACTAAACTCAGACAAAGCAGTTTTATTTAGTTCCTTTCTACGGGTCCACAAGATATTTTATACACCAGATGATGTTACTATGCACTGTCAAAAATGCCCAGTCCAAATATCAACACAGTGTACAGAGCTTTTCAGACTGTTCACATTCGATCAGGCAGTGACACTCTTCAAATATGCACATGTCCCCTAAGCTACCCAAAGGTGAACAAAGTAATAAACTCCAAGGGAATCTATGTGATGAATGCTGAAATTGCTCCTATACATTCTTTCATGGGGATGTTGTAACAGCTTTGCACAACTAAATTTCAAAGCTCTTAACTACTAGCTGTTCTTTTAGATGGATGTATATCCGAGATTTTTGGATGTCTAACTGGTGTTGCATTATCTAAATTCATATGTTGAAAATGTACCACCAAGTATTGTACCTTGAAAACAAAAGCCCATATCTCAAGAATGAAAAAGCTATTCAATGAAGTTGCATATTCTGAAACATTTGACATTCAAACACTTAGCAGACAAGGTTATTATATATTCTCCAACAGGTCTAATTCCAATTAAAATTCTTATCTTAAAAGTGCAATAGCAATAGATTTATGGGATTGTTTACATCAATGAAAAAATATATGCTCTATTTTCAAATGTTCCTTGATTACAAAACAGAAGTGGTATGGACAGAACAAATCAGTAGTGGTATGGACAGAACAAATCAGTACAAGTTAATGCAGTCTAAATCCAAAGATTTTTCAAATAGTGATTTTAAGAAGTCAGTATCCCCGCCAAATAATAAATGAAAATTGCAGTTGGTACTCTACTTCCCCAGTACTTACCAAAGGTTTATTCAGTGTGCAATCACTTTAAATGGCTTGCTATAATACAATGTTTTACTAGCAGACAGACACTAGAATGAAGGAGAGAAAGGTGAACTGTTCCTCATCAAAGATTATGATGCTATGAGCTATTCATTTGCTCTTTCGGGTCCCACATATTATTCATGAAGTGTGAGTATTAGAATATTAAAACTAAATAAAGCTTGTATTCAACACTAACCTCATGACCAGGGAAAGTCTCTCTATATTGCAGTAAGGTATGAATCACGCAAATAGTCTAACAATTAGTAATTTTTTTTCTCCTGATACTTCCTTAAACCAAGATAATTTCACAGAAAATTTCATATACATCTGCATCTCATTGCCAAAATCAGATTATACAGGGTCTAGCATAAAACCTAAACTATCTGATTGGTAAAGAGATATGTATTGGTTTCCAAAGAGTAAGAAATGTTGGCACTTATGAAAGGAACTGACGTTTAAAAATAGATCATTTTCAGACACTTGGAGTCTGAATTTGATCAAGACATAACTCCTGCCACTTGTGAAGAAATCTGAGCTAGCCTCATGTGGGAAGAAGATCACAGTAACAGTGAAAATCAATTTTAAAAGTATTTGCTCTTACAAATTATCATTTTCTGGTTCATTATAGACGTAAGTGGGGACACAAAACTTGTCAGGAACCCTCCATGGTTACCAGTTCTTGATATGTAAAGTCATATCACTATGCAGAAGTTATTTACAATAGCAGAATTTGGATATATTACAGATTCTTTGCAATATTCTCCACATTGCAAAAAGACCGAAAAATAGCTATTCCCTTCCCCCTTTCTCCTTTTTTCAAATTAGAAGTCAGTTGCACCTGTTTTTGGAGCAGATTTGCATATATGAATCATATCACACAACAGATTTTCATTACCAGGATCTGCTTTCTGAAATTTTTAATTTCTTCCTTCAGCACTGTCACCTACAATAATGATTTGCCCTGGAATCATGAAAATAATTTTACTGACATTTCAGTGAAGAGAGATATTCTGAAGACGCTTTTCATTTCAGAAGCATACACTTCTCATTTTCGGTTTTCCTCTCCTCCTCCACAACAAATACTTTGCCTGAATTTATGCTTCAAAGTATTGCAGAAGTTCTAATAATTCTATGGAAAAATCATTTACTTCACTTGCATTTCAGGAACTATTTTAATTCTCAAAAAGCACAAATCCTTGTGGGAGACAGTTCTTACATCCAAACAGGACTCAATTAAAATGTACTTTTTAATGTACTTTTTTAAGACTTTAGTGTCTTAAATCTGTTGCAGTGCCAAAAGAACTTTGGCCTACTTCTAGTAATACTTATTATTGTGTCTCATTATCAAGTCCCTGCAGCATAAATAGTCTACTACCTAGAACAGAAATACTGTTAGAAAATATTGTTAATTGTTAATTTATTGAAATATTGTTAGAAATATTGCTAATATTGAATAGAAATATCTGATAGTAGCTAATTCTGTACCTTTTTCAACTAATCTTGTTTCAATATGTGAACGTGAACTGTAACTGAAAACACAAAAATGAGGGGGAGAGAAAAGTTATTTTGCATTTCTATCAAGATATAAAGACTACTGTTAGTCACTGACCCAAGAAGATTTAGAGTTTTTATGAGACACATCTTAAATTCCTCAATCAATAAAACATATACACTCATACTCTAATATGATGCAAATCAGATCAATTAAGAGCAGAGAATTCTTCTTCCCCTTGTGTGGTGCTCGTAGTGCTCAGGCACCATGTGCCCCCCTCATCCCCCGCAGTGTAAGAATACAAATCCAGTTTCACTTCTACCTTTATTCCTTTAGAAGGGAATATTTTGTTGCTACAAGTTTCACCAAGAATAGCTTTTCAATTCTGCTTTATTATCAGTCTACTACTAGCAATAGTTCAACTTTTTAGTTTTCACTCCCAGTTTACTACCTCCCCAAATTACTTTTTTGGTCTTTTGTGTCTTGTCATGATCAACATCTGTCCGCAAATGCGGACGTTCAGCGAGGCAGAAGCGGCGCAGACGGGGCAGCCCTCGGCAGGAGCGCACTGTGGTGGCTGTGCTGTGGAAAGCCTTGCTCAAGAGACCTGCCCTCTTGCATGAAGAGGCACAGAGAGGTTAAGGAAACTGTGGAGAATCTAGAAGGGTTCTCTGAAGTTCTAAAATCATCAGAAGTTGATGTCAGTGCCACTAGCTATTAGATGATGGAAAACTCTTATATTCGTAACTTGGATTTTGTGTTTTTACCCTATGTACAGCTCTGTAAAGAATTCCTATACCACTGAAAAGGAACAGTACAGGAAGGATGAACTAATGTTATTAAAATTGAGTTATAGTTTCTCCACAACATGTGCTACAAAATATTTGTAATAAAAAAAAAAAAGTTTGAAGATTCTGGGGAAAACCAGGATAAGATTGCTTGGCAGCCCTAAATCTGCATTTCAGTATCTGCAGGACTCAATTCCAGGAAAAAGTAGTAACATTTTCATTGTAACTTTCTTTTAATGTAGTATAATATTCTGTAACTCTATTTTAAAGCAATTTTTGTCTGAAAATTGTGTTTGTGATAGCGAGAGACAACTAGAAAAGGTGAAGGATAATTAACCTTTTCAATATGAATACACACACAACAGCAGCACTCAGATGACTTGCCTCATGTAGTAACTCTGAAATTCCCTACTAATTGCTTAATTTGTTTCTATAGTGATGAAGTTTCAATAAAGGAGCTTCAACTCAAACACAAATAATTGCCAGCACATTCCTCTACATTTTTTGAGCAGTCTGCTCAATTATTACCATCATACCAAAAATTCTGCTAAAAAATGGTTACATTTTATAAATTTGCCCAAGTATGAAATTGGACAAAGCATTATTTTTAAGATTTGATAATTCAGTTAAAATAAGCTCCTGAAAAGATAGTAAGTAATTAAGATTGAAAGAACCAAGATTACTTACCAATACATGTAGTTCTTTGAAATATATTGCCAATATACATATTCGCACAGTACTCATACTCCTATGCATCATAAACATTCAAATCCAAACATTTTGTGCCTAAATGATATTTACTGGCTAATGCCCTAGTACTTTTTTTTGATCCATGTTTACACATTTTTATATATATATATATATATATATATAGTTTCCTTACAACCAATAAATCAAAGAAGTACAAATTGCAAAAGAATAGGGAAAGCAGTGAATACATTCATAGATTCAGAAACTCTCCTTAATCCCAACTACCTGTAAGTACATTGTTTGTTCTCCACGTTTTCATTATTAATACTCACATCACACTCACAGTGTGGATAATTCTAAATTATACCTGCCTCTTCACTACCATAAATTACCCAGAGTACCAGAGACCTCCAAGTGACCATTCCACCAAATGCAGCCTAGGCCCCAAGCATCTCTCTAAAGATGATGCTTAAAAATG
>JAWLRI010000032.1:4352774-4403123 GCA_034781795.1 Crypturellus tataupa | reverse complement strand
TACTCACATCACACTCACAGTGTGGATAATTCTAAATTATACCTGCCTCTTCACTACCATAAATTACCCAGAGTACCCAGAGTATCAGAGACCTCCAAGTGACCATTCCACCAAATGCAGCCTAGGCCCCAAGCATCTCTCTAAAGATGATGCTTAAAAATGATCTGAATAACACCCTGAAAGGACTGTTTTCTGTGGGTGCCAAGGATGAAGACTTTTTCACGACCTGTAAATAAGCTACTTGATTCTCTGCTCTCTGTCCCTCTCTCTGCAATTCGTTGCCCTTTTCCTCTAGCAGGTAGGACCAGAAATAACTTGAAGGTTTTACTCATATTTCCTTCCATTTGCCCATCGCATATATGCTGCCCTTGTTATGAGTGCTGCCTGCAGCAGCAACTGCATAAATTCTGACAGAGTGAAAAGCAGCAGGATTTTTAGCAGTCCTGCAAAAGGGTATTTTACAGAAGGAAGCCTTATACATTCCACACAGCTTTGACATCAACTTGCTCTGTAGGGAAAAACAGACAGAAGGCAAGGGCATTAACACTGCCTTATGCAAAGCCATGCTAAATTTCACACCATTTGCTTTCAAAACCCTTGAAACTAAGGTTAATAAAAATCAACTCAAACAAGGATTTCCAGCAAATTTTATGAGAATGCAGAAAACAAACTCCTTCCTTCTGTTCTGAACAACATTTACCCATATAGTTGGACACATCCTAAAAGTGGTGATATTTTCACCTTTAAAACAGTATTAATCTCCCCTGTAGCAATAGAAATCAGAGCACCCAACTCATAATTATCTTAATATCATATATCTTAATATCATAATTATCATAATTATCACCAGCAACTGAAATGCTGAACCATAAATACATGTTTCTGTGCAGCAGTTTGCACTGTGTAATTCTAACCGCTGACAGTCCATTTATACACCAGGGCTTCTCTAAATAAAGACATCCATATGTGGCAGTTCGGGCTTAAAATGCCACTTTGAAGCAAGAAAGCAAGCAAACAGCACTAACCTATTTTAATGCCACTCAAACCACTGTAAACTCGAAATCCTTCAAGAGGCCAGTTCAGTTGCAACTCTGCAGTCAGGTAGAAGCAGCACTGTTTTTATCTATTATAAACACTTCAAATACAATTGCTTTTTCAATAAGAAAAGCCTTGTTCAAAAGTTCGAACTACCTCAGCTGTCCCAGAGCTTAGTTTCTGTTTAAAAATATTCTCTGAGGGAGAAAATTTTTAATACTCCAGGAACTTTACAAGGGAGGTAGGTAAGAGCAACTTTACGCTTCCACAGCAACTCCGTACGGGTTCCTCCATACGTACCTGGCTTGGCTTCTGCCCCTGGGCACATGGCAACAATTCACCTGCAGAACAAATGGAGGTCCCAGTGTAACCCTGCTCTGTGTAAATTAACCTTCAACAACATCTGCAGCAAAATACTCTGAGGAAATAAAAGCTCCCACTGTCCTGCTGACAAGGACAGGCATCAAAAAGCTGTGAAAGCAGCCCCTCCTGACAGTGGCATAATTAGAGAGAGGCAGGTTGGAAAGGTCAGAGGCACAGCCATTTTGCATCTCTGTCTTTCCCAAAATAATAGTAATTCATTATTGATGAGCAATTACTCTTATTAGTGAGTCATCATGTGATCCCTCCAAAACCTGTGACACCAGAGCACTTTCATTCTGTCAGTAAGAAAGGTGGCTTCTGTCATTAAGCAAGAAGCCACTGCTAAACTGCATCAACAACACAGCATTTTCCTCAGCATTTTCAATATCACAAGATTTGTAGGGCAAATATGTAAGGCATCAAAATATGGACAGCAGTTATTCCGAAGTATTTCTAATGTCATCTCATTAGAGCTTGGTCTGTTAAAAGAGCAATCGCACACACACCCCTGCAGAAGGCTCCCGCACACGATCTGATGGAGACCCACCGAAAGCCCACGGCCCTCGGAGAGATGAGGCTGTTTCCACGCAGGGCGCTGCAGAGCAGCCTCAGACTGCAAGTGGCCGAGCGAGGAGCCCTCCTCCCCACGCCATTCTGCTGCCGGCCACACTACTCTGTGTAGGCCCATCCTGCCCAGAGATCTTTCTCAGCTGTCCGAGGTAAGCGCTAACCAACACGTTTTGCTCTGCAAACCCTTGTGGAGGGGCCTGGCTCTAGCCTGGGTTATGAGGCAGAGCTGCTCGCTGCCAGCAGCAATGGCCCTAGGCTGCTCACTGGGCCCCGTTAGCAACTGCTTACTCCTGCCCTTCCTACACAACCCCTGGAGTATTCTGCACAGGAGACACGTGCATCTGTCTGTGTGTATATATTTATGTATATACACATATTTCTCTAGCTCTGTGCATGAGTGAGTTTCTGCTTCTCCTTTCTAGCCACATGTGCAAATGTAAAATGCAAAAATTGGAGGGAAGGAACAAGAGAGTGGGTACCTAGCTCATTACTCTGAATTTCTCAGTCTTTTGTCACTTGAATGTTAGGAAAGGTGTACAATATCTCAAACCATTTTGTACAGATCCTTTTCATTTGGTATACACTTTTAAGTAAGGGTCATTAAAGCACAATCTTAAAAGTAAACATTTGGGGTTGTGTTGTTTTCTGTCCTGTGGAATAGAAGCCCCATTCCACAAATTAGCCTCCAAAAGCATCCAAAAACACCTGTTCACTGTTCTTCTATTGTAAATAAAGTTCTGTTAATACAAGTCTGCTGATTCTCTGCTGAGGTTCTTATGGATAGAGCAGGTTAATATACATCACCATGTTCCCAAGATTACTGGTACTATACAGGAAAGCAGGAAATTTTTCCTACCAATTTCCAATAGTTGTCATTCATTTATTTTAAAAAGCAAAATGTTAAATACAGAAAATGCTGATAGGGCTATACAGATTATAATATGAATGCAAGGCAAGAAGATACAGTATGGTTTTATAACTTTTTTAATTTAGTGATGGATATTAAAAAAAAGAACACACACAACCATTTTGGAAATCACATTGCAAAATGATAAAGGAAAAGAAATAGGAAAAAGAGGTTGAGGCAGGAAATAATTTTATGAATAAATGTCCTGAGAATATTCCTGGGCAGATAAAATCAGTTTCATTTAAATAGAATCTGAAGAAGGAAAGCCAGTGACAGTTTAAAACACAAAAGCACATCTTCAAATCCAACAACATTCACTAGAAAGACTTCAGTTTAAAATGCAATAGGTAATCACAGCACATTTTCTGATAAGTTCATATTTCTGTTTAAATAGGAATTAAAAGCATTCCAGCTGGCCAAATAAAGTTCTATTCCTTGAGAGAGTGAAAGAGGACTGAAGATAACCCAGTAATGTTTTTAAAGATTTTCCAGTGTTTATAACAGTTATTCAAACTTTTCCTGGATGTATCAATTCTTCCAGAAAACATTAAGAATGTGCATCATGAGTTACCTTTGCTGGGTGTCAGGGAAACAATCTCGAATATTACATATTCTTGAACACCCCTGAACAGCAGCAACAGCTTTTATTACTACTGCTCAGTTACAGCTCTACTGATAGTGGGTAAAAGTGACAGGAATGTTGCTTTTTTTTACTGCACTAGGTATTACAATAATGTAATAATTTATAATAATGTTAAACATAATAATGTCAAGAACCATCATGAAAGCCTGGAGACTAAAGGAGTCTCCAAATTGACTCAAGATGGGAAATGAAGTATTGGGAAAGGAGAATTTGCCTTTGTAAGGAACACGCCAGTAGTACTTCATGCATTCCATTCATGTGTTCCATTTTTCTGGGAACCTTTTCACTTCCAGTGAAATTGGAGAAGGAGGTGCCACTGCAGAAAAGAAAATTTTGGTTCAAAACAAGACGGCTTAAAGGGCGGCTTCCGGGTTGTTTTCTACCCTGCAAATGCCTCGCTGGGCTATATGCTTTCTGCAAGGGTGCTGGAGAGACAGGAAGAGCCAATACGTTCAACAAGGGTAAAGGAAAATAAATCAGTAGTTCTCATAGGAGGAGACCGAAAAAGAGAATATATTACTTCACTTTCATTTTTTTTTTTTTTTATTTTCAGTTCTACTTTGTCCAACTTTGTCCATGAGAAAAATAAATTAAAAAGCAAGCTACTTAAAAACAAACAAAAAACCATACACACACAGACACACGAGATTGACTAACCTGAGCTGAATAAAGTTAATGTGCAAAGAACTGCAATGACTCCCTTACCTCTGTATTTGGAACTATACTCAAAATATACTGTGGTCACTTTGTGCTGCATATGCAAAAGTCACTGTTATAAAACTCTAAACTGCAAGTTTCTTCCAATGGAGTAAAGCCATTGAATCATTCTGATGGACTGAATTTTCATTAAAACACACCAGTTCTCCTCATCATTTTGATAGTGCAAACTGCAGATGCCAGAAACGATTTAGACTCAAGAGTATATAAGCTGCCACATAAACGTGGCAATCTATTAAGACATCTCAGAAGACTAGCAATTGTTTAACCTCATTTGATTGCTGAAACAAAAAGGCAATTCCTGACAAAATCCACCAATTTAATTGTCTCTTGCCTTATGAGGCTAAAGCACATTATTCAAAGCACAAATATCCTGGTGAGCCGAGAATGACCAGTGACTTGCTGTTCCTTCATGCACGGTTTCCCCATCCAATACAGGGCTGCATCAAAAAGCACAACTCAAGTTCCCAGGACTGCAGTCAATTTTTGTGCAGCACTCAAGACCCATTACTGTAGTATTAATTGGTAAATAGAAATGCTTCATAAAACCTCCCACCGGCTCATCTCTCCCTACCCAAACAAATCCAACAGCCACCATTCCTGCAACCTGAGGAGTGCTGTCTGTCACACAACATCTCACGTTGCTTGGAGCTAAAGATGTTGGTTTGCATCTTTAACCCACCAAAGCAGAGTTAACCCAGAAGCACAAAAATGGCATGACAACCTTCTTATGTTCTTCTTCCAACAGCAAGATGGAGGTCAGAAAATTACTTCAGCACGGTAACTGTAAAATCAGGCTGTTCTAGTGAGTCCATATATCTAAAGACATAACTATACTCAGTGATAGTTTCATCTCTGAAACAGTGTGACTTTCCACTATGGCAGTAAAATCACAGCATTTGACTCAGTTAACTTGTGCATTGTCTATTCTGGTTTCTGGTATTACAGATTTCTACCCAAAGATTTTGCAACACTTCAAACAACTAAATATTGTGACACAGCAGCAAAATGCTGAACCATAAATACATGTTTTCTCAGTCTGGAATCCAGTTAAGTCGGCAATTCATTTCAAGTCCTCGGTTTCAAATTTTCTGTAATGACTATGCTTTACACGCTGTAAAGAAGCAGGACTCAACTGCGTTTAGTGGGAAGTCTCAATTTAGTAGGTGTAGATCCCCAGTAGGAAATGAATCACAAATAGATGTTTAATCAGTCAAGAAAATACTTCTTGAAAATACATCTGCCTTGATAGTGATATCAAAACAACTTTATGTTTCTATCTTCACTCTGTTTCTAAATTAGCTCTAACTGTGTGGAATCACTTTTTCCTGGGTTCTCTACAATGCAAGGGTTCTAAAACCAGTAGAAATGTGCAAAATAAATAGAACAACTTTTTTTTCTGCAAATAATTTGACCAATATGTATATTTCTATTTTTAAACATATTGACTGTTTTACTCTCACAGTTCGTATCTAGCTGTATCTTCTGCTGTAAAAATACTTAAGTGCTTCCAAAATTCTTGAGATTACATCAACTGCCAGTGCCCAAAGTACTGATACTTCATTTTTACAATGTCAAAACTAAGACTATCAGAATCATCTCCTCATCACCTCCAGACAGCTTCTGATAAAGTGAAGTGGCGGTTGTATCGTGATTCCTTTTCCATTTTTTAGAAACCTCTGCAGATACTAACTGAACTGCTGGAACTGAAACAACTTCCTTTTTCGCTATTCACTGCCCAAATATTAGAATTACTAAGTAATCTTGTCCACATTTTCTCCTTCAGAGTCCTTCACCTGTTTCCCATTTGGTACTAGCTGTTGTGAATTCCCTTTCAGTGTGGTTTGTACAGCTTCTCCTGCAGCAGGCCACTGGCTCTCCCGGACTTCCGTGTCCCCTGCGCTTCCATGAAACTCCACTCGCCAAGCGTGACAACAGGCTCTCACTGCCCTCCTCAAACGTTTCACAAACAGCACGGCAGCAATTCCGCCTGTCTCTTTTATGGAAGTGCTGTTTTGTAAAATGGATGTCCACTTTTCTTCCGCAGACAGGCTTTGAAAGGCACAACATTTTCTTGTGCTGATACCGTTAAGCAAACACTTCTTTTATTCATCTTCTGAAATGCATGTATCCATAGCTGTGCCTAAGAGGTAAAGACTGTTCCATTATAAAAGATTATGTAGTTAAAGATTATGTGGTTCTTTGTTTCCCAGTGACTGGATGGTAGGAAGCTCCAAATAGTACAATTGTGGACAGGAAAGGGACTAAATATCCATACTGCGAAAGAGACTAAAAGGAAGGATATCTCAGAAACAAAGGTAAATACTGTGAAATTTCTAGCATGTGAAAACAAAAGTGCTCAATAAAGGAGGCCTTTACAGAGAGACAGAGGTATTCTACTGAAAGAGAAAGAAAGAGACATCCCTAAACAAAAATAATTTATTTGCTTCAGTGTTTACAAAGGAAGAAGGCAGATGTCAGAAGCTAGATTAATTTCCCAGGGAGGAAGAAGAAATACTGAAGGAAAGCGGACATGAGCCAAGAAAGCACTGAGGAAATTAGACCGTGGAAAGACTGCCAAAATGCTAGGACCAGATGGGCTGCAGCCTCGATCTCTAAAAGAAAGAGCAAATGAGAGGGAAGAACCATTAAGAGATATATTTAGAAGGCATGTGAGAACAGGGGAATTACTGATGAAGAGGCAAATGTAGCCCCCGTGCCATACCCTGTCCTTAAGCAGCAGCATAGATCCTTGGGGCAGCAGGCTGCCAGGCCACTGCCATGGTGACCCAGTGCCACGGGAGCAGAGGCAGTGCAAGCTGTTTAAGGGTAATGCAGACGTTTCTTGTTCCCGAGGGGTATGCCCCAGGAGGCTGTGGCCGCCCTTCCAGAAAAGCTGCTCACCCTCCTTTCAACGTTTGCCCCGGGATTGCTGATGAGCAGCCCTGCAGTAGGGAGGGTATCGGGTCTCACAGGTGACAGCTGGGGGGGCAAGGCCCCAAGACAGGCAGCCTCTATGGAAAAAGTAACAGCAAGCTGGGAACAGACTGATCCAGGCAAGAGAAAGCTGCAGGGGATGTTAAGCAGTGGAAGGGGACACAGAAAATTCATTCTAAGCAGATGCTTCGCTCTGCAGCTCTGACACCTGCTTTTTCTTCCCCTTTCTAGGGGCACCTCTGATTCTCTTCCCCTGTTTTCATCTCAAGTTTTGTTTCTTTATTTTCCAGTTTGCTATTTTACTGTGTCTTTCTCCATTTCTGACCATCTTCACCTCTGGTCAGGTAGATTCTGAAAACAGGCAAGAAAAGCATGGAAATAGGGTGGCCCTGGGGCAGGCTGTGCCATCCACCTTTCCTTCTGCTGGAGAAGAGAGAGGCGGGAGCCTCAGAGACACCGACACTGACGAGATAGCACCTGTCAGGACCTACGTGCTTATGTTAACCTACATGCAAAAAGCAACGGGGGCAAAAATGTAAATGGCACCTATACACTGGAACTGCAAGCTTTAAAGACTGGGATCATGCTGGGGAAACAGCTTCCCGGTCCCTGAAACTTCCAGTCTACCCTGGAGCCCCACCTTCACATACGCTTATGCCTACACATGCTCACTAGCAGACAGGAAAGGAGAAAATCCAAGATCAACAGCTTGAATAAGAGGAAATGAGATAGCATTAGTGTGCCCCAAACTAACAGGAGATTAAGAATAAAAATGTCTATTCTTAAAAAAGAAAAAAAAGTCTGCACATATAAAGGCACATCAATGTGAAGGACTCAGAAAGGAGCTGATCACATTTGCCGTCTACCATCCAAAGTGATTCCTGTCTAAGAGGAATCCCCAGTTTATGATGCCAGTGCAGCAACTGAAAAAGCCATTCTACAGCATCCAGAAATTGCATCCAGAGTTTATAGCACTTTTAGCTACAGTTATGAGTAGAATGCTCAAGTTTGTGTATTCATGAATAAGGGGATTCTCCCACAGTCTGTCTGAAGAGCAGGAAAAAGGGATGGGGGAGACTAAGCTATGGGGGATGAGGGGGCTATGAGGGATGGGGGAGACTGTCCCACTATGAGCGAGTGAGACCAAAGAGCATATGCCAAGAGCTGGGGCCTTTACAAAAAAGGGGATTCCCCCACATCCTTCTGCAAGGGAGGTGACCTCAGGTAAGAACAGATGGAGGGAGGCAGGAGTTTGGTGTAGGTGGGCCTGGAAGGCTGTATCTTCCGAGTACCTTGGCCAATGGGGAAAAGGAGAGGGCGTCCCTCGGTCAGGAAATCAGGATAAAAGCGGGGGCTGCGTCCTCCAGCAATTTGAGGGACCCCACAGGGATATGCCCGGTGGACACTCCCTTTATTCAAATGAAGTTTTAGGACTCCTCTGTCTCCTTTCCGGACATTCAGTTCTTGACAGCGAGCTTTTCCGCACAGTAACAATTAAGCTTAACTGCTCTATTAAGATTTAAATATTTGGAGGAATTATATTTCCTCCAAATATTTAAATCTTAATAGAGCAGTTAAGCATATATCACTGTGCTAATTCATAGTAAATAAAATAATGTATGCAATTAAGAACCACAGTCTGAGCACCAAATTTAAAAGTTCAGGCTGCATTGGGGCAAGTGTGGTTGATCAGACCACACCACCTTTATTTTCTGAGCAACTATACAAAACATGAGTAGGGCATCTTCTATACGCACATTAAAAATAAATTCATCTTTATATATACACCTTTGAAATCTGCTTTTTGAAAAGTGACACAGTAAAACTGATCACCCAAATATTCACAGAAAAATAAAACAAAAATTAGTCACTAAATATAGCATATTCATATGAAATATTTATCTTTTTTACCTAGTTATGCTGTTCATCAGGGTAATTTATGTAACAAAAACCTAACAAAATCCCCACTTGCTTCTCATATACTTGGTTATTTCTTTAAGCCTTTGGAAGTTATCAAAAAAAAAGCATACAAAAGGAAAAAGCATACAAAAGAAAAGACTAAGGAAGAGAAAAAGCAAATATTCTGGTTGTCTTGCTACCTACTGCAAGATTAATTACTGGTAGAAACCATAGGAAGTAATAAAAAGTGAAAGACCTATCATCAGTTTTGGTTGGAATAGCTTGATCAGGAAGTAGCTAAAAAAGTCTAAACCAATCCTGTTCCAGTGCAGTTCTGTACCTATTTTTTTCTCCTATTGCTTTCTGCATGTTCTTGGGAATCAAGTCTCCAGTCCAAGAACAGTATTCACTGAATCCCCCTCCCTTGGGGGAGCTGAGCACTTATTATCCTGAATTCCACATGAGAAAACACAAGAGATGCAGTGCTTGTGGCTCACATTTCATGTGGGTGCACAGTGGATAGAGAGGAAAGGCAGCCCTTGCAGGGTTCCCTGAAGTATGCGACAGACCATGGGCACAGGTGCTAAAAAATCAGTTAATAACAGAAGGAAAACACGTAATAGTTTGGGTGAATTAAAGAATCCATTAAGCACGGACTTCAGTATCCTGGTTTTAACTCACCACTTTTACATTTTAATATTTTAACATTTGCATTCCTGCTTTTGAATTCCAATATCAACACACATCTCAACTGGCATGAAGTCAGAAATACGCATGCATAATGCTATATCCTAAATTAGATTTAAGTATACTAAGTAAATGAAGCAAGCCAAATGGACAAAATCCTTTAAATCAAGAAAGGGAAGACAGGATCATGAAATACAAAGATAAAACTTTGCTAATAAAAATATTTTTGAAATAACAAAAGGATATGGAAATATGATTTGCAAGCAAATTGATATAAGGCATTCAATGAATTTGGTTTTCCATTTGTATATGGTAAAAATGATAACACAAGGCAAATGGGAAATAGACTGGTGTGCCACAAGGATTTCCTGTAGTGTCTAATGAGAACAAGTAACTTTTTTTTTTTTTAATCAGTATAGTAGGAATATTTTTCCCTGTAAGTATAAAAAATGAAACCTATTCTTGGTCCTCAGTTCTCTTCTGCAAAGACAAACACCTGAAAATAAACAAGAAACATCTAATTTACACCCAATGCTGTAAGAAGTAAAAAAGTGGTGAAAACCTGCCCTGTAACCACATTAAATACTTTTTACAACATCTTTAGAGAAATGAAAGGAAATAATTGATGACTAAGTGATCAAAGAAATATTAATGATGAACTTTGAAAAATGCATGACTTGTCTTAGAATCTGGACCTAAACATAAATACACTTCTGCTTCTACAGAGCTCTCTACCTACAATTCAGAGTAGCATACCAAATCAATTTAACAAGCACTAACTTTACTACATGACAGATTTCTTTAGCTCTAATTTTAAAGTAGAAACTCTCTCCACTCTAATTTTACATTCTTTCCTTTCTTAAATAAGCTTTTTCTTCACCACTTCCCTTTATATTTTTCACTTCTCACCAAAGGGTTACAAAAGCAACTTGCAGATTCAAACTGTAGAGGGAACATATTCATACTCATATTCTTAATCTCTATATTAAGCATTACTTTAACTATTACTAACCCTCTCTTACATTTTTTTCTATAGTTCTGCTGATGAACTCTTATATGTAACAGTCTCATAAAATGCGGTTTTGGAACTATATATGTGGTTTTGGAAATGAATATAACTAGAAAAGAAGTTTGGTTCAAAGCAAGTAGAGGCCACAACTTTCTTTGTAAACGTTTCTCAAATTTACAGTTTCAGAGAACAAAAGAGAAAACATTCCTATCACGTGTTGGTTCACGAGAACCAACATACAAAATGTGAATCTATCATGAAAGAAACAGAAAGACTCAAGAGATACAGGCAATACCAGTGGTTACAAACTTGTTCAGCTAAATCTTGAGAGATTTTAGTATTAACCATTTTTTTGGAAAAAATAGTAATTTCTATTTAAGGAGAAAGAAGGAATTTTAAAGCAGTCATGCAAATAATTAGCAATCATTAAAATCTCAAAAGTATTTTAAAAAGCCAATGAAAAAGCTTCTAAAGATAGGATGAAATATCAAGTACTGCACAAACAAGAGAGTAGCAATTTAAATAAAACAAGCTCAGACGCAATGAGACTAACACCCAACATGCCTGTTAGTCATGTTTTTGTCCTCTTGTTTATGGTAACTGGCACTCATCTGTAAGGTTAGGGCTGGTGATATGTATCCACACATTTTATGGAGTAGGTGTATGTGCATATATATTCATTTAAAATCATTAATAATTTCCTATTTACAACAGGTACAAATCTTTTCTACTAACTGTTACTGAAAAAAAAAGTCAAATATTCAAATAGTTAAGATATTTCCCTGGATTCTAGGCAAAAAAGTTCTCATTTTGCAACAGCTGCCCTAGAGGGCAGTCTGAGACACTGCAGAGGTTCATCCATTGCCATGGACTCTTAACAGACAAACACCCGCAGAGCACACACTGCAGTTCCGCGTTAGGCAGCTCCATCTCAGCGGTCACACAAGTTCTTTCTCTCTTGAGAGACCCTTCCATCAACCTCGGAGAGAGCACAACTGCTGCAGCTTAGCAAGCTAACCCAGGGTTGGGTGCGCACACTAGACCATTTTCCCCTTATTTCTAGTCAGAGAAGGACAGACAGGAAGATCCTTTTGGCCTGATTTTACTGTTGCCCATTGACTTCAATAAAAGGTCACAGGACAGAACTGCCCTGCAGGTGTTTTAACTGCTTTTTAAACATTTTCCCCTCTCTCTTTGCTTCTCTGGCCCCATTTTGGGAGCTTTTATGTTAACAGAAAGCAGTGATTCCTGACGTAATTTTAACTATCTTCATGAATGAGTAAAAAAAAAAAGACAAAAACATCTAAGATTCCTGGCAATGAAAGATTTAAATTGGTTGTGAAGGTAAAAAAATCTAATTAGCAACAACTATTGCCTGTCTGTAAAAAAAAAAAAAAAAAAAAAAAAAAAAAAAAAAACAAACACAAAATTAAATAAATATATGAACAAAATATTTCACAAAATATATATTACTGTTTAATTAGAGATTTTTTGAATGAAAAAGGTACTACAGGAATACTTTCATACATTAATTCCTAGTTTGTAGTTTTGGAATTACTCATTCTATTTAAGTGAAAAGTCAGTAATTACACTAAGCTATTCTTTTCCTTCCTTAAAGACTTTACTAAGATGAAATTCAATGCAAGATTGAAGACAGACACCTTGCAAATCTGGCAATTGGTAAAAATCTAACCATAATGCTGACATCTCAGCTTGCAATTAGGAAAGAAATGTTTGTACACTGTTAAGAAGGATGGAGGGAGGGGAGCGGATTACAATTGTACCGGAAAAAAATTACAAATTACAAGTACCCAAGATGCTGTTTTAATTCTTAAGTCATTGGATAATCAGTATTCTGTTTTAATGAATTCTAATTACCATTGTTACAATAATGTTATCTCCTTGGTTTAATTCCATTAATTCTAAACTAAAAGCCTAATAAATCTTTCAGAAACAGAATGGACATTACTACTAATTTCTGAAGGGTACAAAAGACAAAATAATCTCTCCTCAGACCACGTGGAAGCAAATTCCTGTTTTAACAGTCCTCCTGACACACCCTGGATTTACTGTCTAAATAAGTGACTTTTCCTCAAAGCACTACAAATTCTCTCATATGTCATAACTAAAAATGCAGAAAGTCTAATGCAGAAACATCTGAATATTATATGTGAAAAATACTGTTTGAAATTAATCCATAAGTAATTTAAAATAAAGTCTCAAT
Organism: Crypturellus tataupa; assembly: GCA_034781795.1. NCBI lineage: Eukaryota > Metazoa > Chordata > Aves > Tinamiformes > Tinamidae > Crypturellus > Crypturellus tataupa. The sequence goes on along the minus strand of JAWLRI010000032.1, from coordinate 4,390,132 downwards.
TTCCCATATGACTCCTTTAGAAAATGTAAATATGGTTTGATAACAGAGATATTCATTTATGTAAAGTGATTTGGAAACATAAGCAACAGAGGGCTAGATAGGGACCAAATAAAGCTCAGACAAATCAACATAATTTAGTGAATCCTTCAGAGGATTAAACTGTGCAAAGACACTGCCCTGCCTTGGGAGTCCCCACATACTTCTATACATTAGCATCACAGTAGAATTTCCTCCCTGCCTTGCAAACACACAACTGTTCTCAGTTTTGCCTTTGGTTCCAAAGTGGCAAACCACACAACCACCTCTAACGTGCTGTGATAATGCTACGTAACACATTCCTCCTAAGACTCCGTCAGAAACCAACTGTTGATAACTACCATCTGTGCTTATTATTCTGCAACTTTTTGCCTTCAGAAAATTACAAGCACCAGAGGATTTTTACCCAGCTTTCAGACATCACATAAACAGTATAGCTTATAGTCTCATTTAAGGTTTAATTTTATAAAACCTTATTTTATGGCTTCCAATACGGAAACTTTCTTTCTAGGTGGCCTTTGCCCTTTTCAATGGTGTATTATGCAACACATTGCAACAAACAAGTAATCCATATTGGAATCTATTATACAGCTAATGATAAAACTATAAATATTGCAAAAAGACAACATTTCCATATGTATTATATACAAGTAAGCTGCAAGAAATACTACTCAGCGTAATGTTGGTGGGACTTCGGGTATTTTTTACAGATAGTAAAACGTAAGTCCTTATAGCTTACAATTAATATTTAAGTATTAAATGCTTAATCAGAACAGTCACAGCGTGGACATGTGGGTTCCTGCTGCTAAAGGGTATTTGCAAATCAACAAGGAAAACTGACACTGTAACCTTTGCAAAACAATCAATTAGCAATGGTTATTGCACAGCTTCATTACAGAGTGGCAAAAACATTGTCCCCTGCTCCTTCCTTCAACTGATTATTATATAATCAAGTGCAAATACAAAAGAGCATCAACAACCTGGTTTTAACTCTTATCATAACTAAGCTTACTCTTGGGAATAAGTGATCCTAGAACAAATTTTAGAAGGGTGAGCTGTTCTGAAAGACTACTAATATTTATCATTTCCTCCCACTTATATGTCGTCATGAATGCTACTGAATGCCATGCAACCATCTATTTAGATTTCACTGAAAGAACCGAAATCTGAAGGAATGGCTAACTTTAAAACATCCAGGTATTTAGGATTTTAGAAATAAAGTTTTCTTCTACAGCAACAAAGAAATCTTACTTATGAAAAGAAAGGCAAAAAAAATTGCAAAAGCTTTAGCACTACTGCTTTAGTTCATAATATTGAAAGATACAATTCAAATTAAGCTTACTCTTATTAATTCAGTTCTGTACATTTTCAATTATATTCTTGTTTCCTGGGCCTATATTAACTATGTGAAAAAAGTTAAATATGCATGCACACATTTTCAGAGGTAGTATTTACCTGCTAATACACCCTTATTAACACAATTATCTCACAGTTTAATCTTTTTGATTTTAATTTGCTACTGCTTTGTGCTAACAGTTAAATTGCGACTCAGTACACATACACAAAGTATGAATTACTTTTCATTAAGTGACTTACATGACTCTCCCTGGAGAACACATAATGTAGCTAAAAATTGTTTCACAGACAAAGAGAAGTAGCTTGGTTTTCCTTGTAACATGTTAGTGCTCCACATACATACTGTAATATGACAAAGGAACAGATCTTAGGGGCTGAAACTGCCTTTGATAAAATAGGAATATCTTCTTGTGTCTACATTTTGTATGTCTATATAATGAAAAAGCAGCAAATTAGTGTTTATATTTATTCAATAAAGGTAACAGTGTCTTAAGGAGTTAAATTATTTAAATAAGTTAGCACTTTTCAACATCAAATTATTCAGTTCTCTTCAATCAAAGCTTGATTATGAAGCCTTATAAGCATGTGAAATACCAGAAGTGGCAAGCAATTACAGGTCTATTAATTGCAGTGTTTTGTCACCTAAGCATTTGATATTCTTGTTGCAAACAAACCAAAACTTCACCACAGCTTATTTGTTGCAAAGGTTCCAGTTCCTCAATATTTATATTAAAAACATGTAAAGTGACACAATATGCAATGTAGGTCTAATTATCACTAATGCTTTTTGCATTTGAGGACTATTTTATATTCTAAATTCAAGAATGCCCAAGAGGGTGCTTTACTTGTTTTTGGAAAATAATAAAAAAAAAAAATCCTAAATTAATCCCTTTGAGGCACAAGCTCCATGTATCATTCTTTCCTCTGACAGGATACCTGTACTTGAGGAGAAATGTGCTTCACAAAAATGAAGCATGATAAATTATTCTGCTCAGGTTACAGTCCTCTTTAGATTAAGGCAGGATTACTAAATGCTTCTCTAACATAACAGCACTCTGAATTATTTCCTAAATCATACACACAAAATTAATATCATTTAATACAGTTCAGATGCATCCTATTTAAAGAGAATGCAGAAAAAAATTTCAAAAAATTTACACAAAATCAATTATTTCTTTATCTGTACATCAAGATGACATATACATTTTCAGTAATAAATGTGATCTACCAATAAAGTGGGAAAGCATTTCCAAAAAGGGGAATATTTTACGGCCTTCTTTTGTTTATAATATTTTGCTTGCCCATATAATATTATGTACTGCACCAGCACATACACATATTTCAGAAGTATATAACCAAGTCCAGTTTACTACAGTTAGGATATCATCATCAACCACAAATACAACGGGAAGCTGCAACCTACAGTCCTACTAAAAAGACTATTTGCAACATTACTGTTAAAGGGCAGGACAACTAAGCCTAGAACTGGAAAATCAATTGACATGGTTCTATATAAAGATAAAATGACTAGGAGTTACTTGCAGAGAAACCTTTGGTCACTACAGGTCATTGATGTAAATGTTTAACGTAATTTAGCAACATTGCTACTTACCACAAGCGAAAGGGGCCTCTTCCATGACACAACGCCAATCAGTCCTGACAGCAGCACCTGTAACAAAGAGACCAGAATCATATATGGGTTTTATTTCAGCATCCTTTGAAAATAGGAAGACCAGAACATTCAGATGCAGGATAACATACAACCATGCAGTGTGTTTCCAGAGTGCTGTGAGCAAACAGCTAGAATATTTGCTGTTTTCATTTAATTTGCAATATGAATTAAACACAGCAGTAATGTTGATGTGCTTATGTGTTGTGTTGTGTATAAAGCAATTTTCAATGCAGTTGCCAGATCTAGGTAGTTCTGATCAGTTCTGAGTAGATCTTCAAACACCTTCTCCCCAAGTCCCAAATATTAGCAGCGTTAATGGAGAAAAACCTTTCAGGGCAGATTTTCTTGTGGTCTCTTAGCAACAGCAAAAATTAGCTCTGAGAAACACACAAACAGGAGAGTCAAGATGGGACAATCACTAATTCCATCAGCACAGAATCATTCCTCAGGAGCAGTGCCTGAATTAACAGCAGTCACTGACTGCTACAAAAATGTTATGCAATTTCTCACTAAGCCTTTGTTTTGATGGCAGAACTATGCCCTAGAAACACTGCTCAAATCATTCGGGTGACAGAGTGCTTGAACAGCAGCACAGCAAGCCAAAGGACTCAATATCTGACCAGTATTTCTAATAACAGCAACAAAGCCCCTACTTCTCTCTGTAGCACATGCCTTGGTTCAGGAAGGCATTTATAATTTAAAATAAAACTGAAATATACCCGTGATGAAAATTCTTACAAACTTTATCCTGGCAGAACTAAATCAGCAAAAAGATTTTTTTCATATAAGAAATAAAGTATTTGCATTTTTAGGAAAAAAAAAATATGCAAATAAAACTTGGCTACTATACAGATACACCAGCTCCAAAGTTTTGAGTTTCAAGCTTCTACTGAAAAAATACTGGAAGAAGATACAGCATTTTCTTAGATTTTCAGAACTTGCTGGGTCCTTCTTAACATTCTTCAGCTTCTAAGTAAATAATTCAGATCATAATACAACCAAACTAATTTTAGGTACTTAAATGCAATATATAAAGTAGAGGTAAGACATCTTAAGCCTTCCGTATAGTTACGTGAAGAGAAAAGGATGCTGTGGGTGCCATCAACCTTCAGGTAAGAAGAAAAAGACTTTCAGTAGAACAATTAATCCAAAAATTAATAGATCAGAATAGAAATAAAATGCAAATAAAACACTGACATATTTATTACATGGTTCTGCACTTTGTCCAACAAGCTTGTGTGAAGAACTTCTCACTTTACACTTAGCAGTCTCGTATATTTGTTACGAAATGTTCCTGCAGTTGCTCAGAATGAGCTCTAACACTGCGCTTCTACTGCCTATGCAGAGCTTGGCAAGTGATGGGAAGGAAGCCTGGGAGCCAACGAATGCCTTTTCCCACAAAATTACGCTCAAATTGTTGACACGTGTTAGAAAGCCACAAGGCTAGAAAAGGCCACTAATGCTATAAGAGTTGTGGTCTGGAGAAGGTTCAGGATCTCCTGCACCACAACACACAAAAGAGCAGAACTGCCCCTGCCACCAAATGGCACAAAATAACTTAATATAGGCAGAAATTTTCGTAACATACACAAAAGGACACCTATAACGTTACAGAGATTTCAAAACTGACGCACACTAACTCCTGTGATACAATCTGACGAAGCTCAGTGACCAGCCAAAAACCCACCTCCAGGGAAGGTGGCTCCGAGGGGACCTGCGTGGCAATGTGCCCTCCAGCTCGAGCAAATGCGGACAGCAACTCACCACGGCTGCTGCAAGGAAAGCTGAACTTATCCCAGCACACAGGGCCAAAGGGGGCTGTTGTTTTGCATGAAGGCCTCCGTGAGCTGAGCAGCTCAGCTGCTTGGGTAAATGCTCTTTCACAGTGTTAATCCGAAGAGCATGAATGTCTCCCTGCGTTAGTCAGCCTGGCAGGGGTGGGGGGCTCTATTCAGAGCTCTGCACGGCACAGATTATAAAACTGAACAATAACAGAACTTGGAAGAGAGCAAAAGGCTTGAGCTGGTTTCAAGCCATGTATTTTTTCCTAGAGACTGGACTGAGCCAGTGTCGTGTTGGTGAGTCTATTACAGAGACTGTAACAGGAACCATATCTGTATCAGGACTCAGCTGTATATTGCAATTGCTTTATTCTGCTAAATGCAACTTAAACTTGTAGGGGGTGCAATGTCAACATCTTGCTGTATTTCTCTGCTAAGTTAATGCCATGTAATGCCAAATACTTTCAAATGAGTAAATCTGATTGATAATAAGGCCTTTAGCCTCCACATGTGGAATATCTATGAGAAGCTGGTCAGAAGCACAGCACTCAGCCAAGCATTTCCAATTGTGAAATTCCATTTGTGTAACTCAGGCTCTGCTTAGAGTCTGCCAACAGAAACACCTGAAGGAGTGAGGGGTTGCATGGGAGATGAAGCTCCGGGAAAGGTGTGGCTGGGAAGCCCTGAGCTGGACAGAGGGGAAGGCAGTATGTGTCAGGACAGGAATTGGGAGCAAGCAGAGGTGCTGGGTGCTTGCTGCACACACGGCAAAGCTGAAGCTGTTGGCACTGGAGAAGCCAAAGGGTGGAAAGTCAGTTTTAAGGCTCAGCTACATCCAGTCTTGGGATATTCATGCTACCGAGCAATATATTTCACAACCTAACATCTTCAACTGCTGCAGTTGCTGGAAATATCATTCAGAAAAACAGCATATTAAAAAGGAATTTTTTGATACCTCCTTTAGCATTTATGCCATTTAAAAATTTCAGGTACCGTTTCATCATGAAACTTATAGTAATATTTAAGCCAAGTACAAATGCAGCAGATGAGAAGCCATGAAAGGACACTAAAGAAATGGAACTAAATGAGGATGTGCTAAGCAAAGGACAATGCAGATAATCCCTACACACAAATGTGTAAGGTCTGTATTATGCAGTATCTTCTATATCATGGAAGTCATATACCAACTATATAATTCTGGATGCTGGCCAACACTGACAAATACAGAGAATTCCTCTTCTGCAGTTAATTAAATCTGCCCGCACAGCTGGGATAGCCTATTATTACTGTACGATGAGTGTCCTAGGTTGATAACCCTGAATGTGGAACTGCACGGAAGAAGGTGAAATGATAGGGCTAGGTAGCTTGACTTCCAGCTAGACAACAACACACTCTGAATAAATAAGTGGACTGGCTGAAATTGAGAGGTTATTAGAAAAAGATTAAAAAATGTTTGGAAAAAAAATAAGAAGTTGCCCTCCAAAACAAGTATTGATACATAAAATACTTACTCATAAACCAAAATTTCTCAGTCACCAAGTGAAAAAATCTGTACTTTTATGTACCATATAAACCTCTCTTCTCCAAGCAAAACCTCTCCTCCTCCCTGACATATCTATGACACTGTTCATCCTTGAAGAAGCAAAAGGAGCTGATCCTTTGTTCAGCTCAAGTGCAATTTTTGAACTTTGATCTTGCAAGAAGCTTTGCAAGATAGAAAACGTACATGTATTGTTTTACTTATTTTCTCAAAGAAACAGACTGCCTGTCTCTTAGTTTCACGGCACTTATCCTATTAGTGGTTCACCATACAAGAGGTTAAGCATTGGCAGCTGACATGCTCATTGCGTGCACTGATGATACACACTAAAACTCTCTGATTCAGCTTCGTCATTAATATCGTCATGGTAGTATTCAATATACAAAACTGTAAAACAAATTTCCATATCCCATTATTTGCTGATTTGGTTGTAGCTATCATATAGCTTATTTGGCATTGAAGTGTAACAACCTCCCATGCCAACAGCCTTCTACAGTGTAAGTCTCAGCAAACACAACTACCTACTTAGGAAAAAAAGCTTGCAGAGAACTTCACATGTCAAAAATTTGTTACAAGACACCGAGTAACACTATTAAGAAAACAGAAGTCCAAAAAAGATTTTTCTTGATCTTTCAGAACACCAAAAACCCAATATTTTGTTTGCTCTTTGGATTTTGCTTTGTATAAATATAATGTTGATTTTAGAAAAGGTTAATGAAAACACACTTTTATCTATTGAAGTATGAATTATTGGAAAAGTAGTACGTAACTTGCATGGGCCCAAGAAACCACACAATGATTGGTCAGAATATCCAATACTTAAATTACTTAAATCAGTGGAAACAGTATGTGAAAAACTCATTTGGTTTCACAAAATTGAGGATCGTGAAGCACAGGCACAGAGGAAATGAGAGGTTTTGTTTCTTTGCTTGCTTGTTTCTATGTGTTTTGTTTTTTTTTTTTTTTTTAATACAAGTAATTAAAATACCAACATTTCCAAGCCACTATAGCTAAATCTTGTGTCACAAGTTAACAAACCTGATCATTTTAATAGCTTCTCTTATTCTCCAGCAATGCGGCTCGACTTTAGAGTCTGTATATGTGGTATAACATTTACCTAAAATCTTAGACCCAATGTATGTCTGCAGAATTGCAATAAAAGTGTCATATCACATTCAAGATATTCAAAATAATTCAAAGCTACTAATTTGCTGTTTAATAAACTCAGATTTGCCAGCTTCCTTAAGCAGAATGCCTACAGCTGTATATTCCTGCCAATTTCAACAATGGTGGTGGTTCACAGAGAGAAAAGGAAACAGAATACGCAGCAAAAGTCAGTGCTGCTGTAAGAAATGCAATAATGTTAGGTATGAATGCCCTTCAACATGCACATGAAATCTCTATCATCATTAATGCGAACTGTGTGCGTGCATGGAAAAGACTCATTTACCTTGACATATACACACTAAGGCAAGATGAAAATAAGAGAAAATTACCTCCCAGTACAGAAACTGCAAACAAAGGATTTTTAAAAAGCTCCTCACAATGACTTTTTTAGAATTTGCCATTTCCTGCATTCAGTCAAGTTTCCAGAAATTCACATAGCTCTGATTAGAATATAAGACAAGTCAGATGATGCAGTATCTTAATGTATCTTAAACTATCTGTTTTCTAATTCTCCATCTTCAAACAACTGATATACACACTCTAGTACCTTTCCTTTAAATTTTTCTGAACTACATAAAAAATTTATACATATACTAATTCAATTAAATCACACTAACTGTACTGAAATGCTATCAAATGTATAGAATATACAGAACTGGAAAACTAGTGATGTTTCACTGTGATTCACTATTAATTTGTTCTGTAAACAGATTAACTTTTTGCTTCTGCCAGTACAACTTGGCATCTTCCAATGTTTTCTGGTCTTACCTAGAGGTTCTGAATTACATTATAAACTATTCGCATACCTAGTTCATTCTTCAGATTGACGCTCTATGTGAAGCTTTCTGCTTCTTTTAAATAAATATATTGAGTATTCTTGCAGAGGTGAAAAAGTCCAATGTATAAATGAGCTCTAGTAGCAACTTAAAAATAGAATGGACCTTGTATCCTTAAATCACCTGCAGTATCTTAACAGGTTAGATGCTCCTAGGCTAGGCAAGTAAATAAATGGGGCCTTTAACTGATAAAGCAACATCAATTGCTTCATTTTGCAGTATAACTGGTGCCCTCATACCACTAACAAATGCATCCAGAGTGCTTCAAAGTGATTTAGAAATGACAAGGTGGCAATATAGCAGAGGAACTGCCGGCAGAGCTACATAAGCAGGCTGAGCTTTGAAAGACACAAGGACACCATGAAGGGGCAGAGGAAGTGCAATAGCTGAGACTGTGTGTGCAGACACAGCCACAGGGAAGGGAGCCAAGGATTCTTTAAAATATCTCCTCCTTCCTTGGACTAGAAGATACGGTATTGACTGAGCTGCAGTGCTCAGATAACCCAACCCACCATGAAAAGCATGTATGTATCTATAAAGCTATATATATATGTGCCAGCTACAGACATACCTCTGCTGCTGTGCCACTGCCTCTCCACTGAGGAAATTCAAGGCTCATTTACACAGATGAAAGAAAACAGGATGGTGCAGTTTTAATTACTGGTATAAATCTTTGAAAAGTTTCTCCTTTGACTGCAAACTCTCGAGTGACAACCTGTCACATACAGGTGCTAAGTAATCGGTGCTGGCACCTCAGAAGGCGAGTACATATATCTACTACATTCTGCTTACAACCTCTATTTAAACACTAACCATGTGGTCAGAATTAATTGAACAGGCAACGCTCATGCTGTTGCCTGACTAGGAATAAATAGATTTTGAGACTTGAGACTACAATCAATAAAAATGTTGATGGCAGTAACCTTTGGAAACAGGGCAATGCAAGAACTATACAGTACTGCAGGGATCAAGCAGCATGGTGAACACCATGAGTTACCAGTGGTTTATGAAGTGTGATCTATTTCTGGTGAGATCAAAGGCTCCGTGATTTCACCTGTTCCTAAAGATTTGGTACAGGGCACCACTTGCTGCATTTTATTCCGATTATAGTGCACCACTTGCTACATGTTATTCAGATTTTTCAACATTTTTGCTTGTTTGTTAGAGAAGCCCACAGCTGCCTGAATACCTGCGCTTGTGCAAGAGAAGAAAAGGGCCTGGGGTAGAAAGGAGAATTGGCACTAGCTAAGGGCAAGGCTGCCTCTTTTGTGACAGTGTTTATGTACATTACTTTAAACTGCTTTTGTAATTATAGCATTTACATTTCAGCACTTCTCAGAGAATACAAGCTTCTTTTTGTCCTTAAAATGAACTGATACAATTACACATCTGAAAGACATTGATAACACCATGCATACTAGAATCACGCTCTGTATATTTTTCATGTTCACACAAACTTAAAGAGAAAAAAAATCCAGGAATCAAGCAATATTGTAGGCTTATTCTGAATTTAAGACCAAAAAACTGAGCCTCCTTAAACCCTGAAGTTCTTGATTCTAAATGTTTTACGACACATACAGTGCACAGTTCCTTTCTTAAGCAATGACATCTTGACAATTTACATGGTCCACAGATGTCCTCATACTTTTACAAGTCCTTGCTAAGTACAAGATTTGCAGTGGCAGTCACACTGAGTTCAAAGGTAATAAAGAGACAGACTTTCAGGTGACAATTTTATGTAGCAGTATGTATCAAGGAGACCTTTAGAAAAAAAAAAAGAGGAAAGTGAATTTCTGAACGAAGAGTGCCTACATGATGACATTCTCATACTTCCATTTTGACAGAGCCTGGGGAGGGCCCTAGTCCAACTTCCTGCTCAAAGCAATGGCAGCTGCAGCATCAGACCAGCACTTGGGGCTGGTCTGATGCCGCAGAGAGCATCAGACCAGATGAGCCAGTTGTCTCTTGAAAACCTCCAAGGCCAGACACTGTACAACCTTTGTGGTCAACCTGTACCCCATGTCTGACTGTCCACACAAGAATTTTTTCCCCCCTATCTACAGCCTGAATCTCTCTTATTTCAATTTATGCTCCTTGTCCATTGTCTTTCCATGTGCCGCTTTCCGTGCACCACTGTGAAACGCCCGGTGTTACAGAAAATAGAAAGTTGGCACAACTACCAATAAAGCCTTCAATTATCATCTCACTCTAGATGAGAAACATTGGCTGCAAAAATATTCTTGTCCTGCTTTATTCAGAAAGGTTTTTGACACTTCATAACAATAAATTTGTCAAGCTGATATGCAGAATACAAAGATAAAAAGTAACAAAATGGGTGTCAAAGAAAGGAATACTTCTAAAATGATGAAAAATGTATACAATTGTCAATCCCTTTTAGTTCTTAATAACAGGAGTTGAAATGTAGTTAAGAAACCATAAATCACTACTCTTCACAATTTCAGGAGTTACAATTTACTGAAATGCAGATTTTATTTGTCTCTTTCTCTTAAGATATTAGGGAGACCAAGTACTAGCACCAGAATTCCTCAGTAAATCCAAACCTATGCTTACATTTTGATAACACATTGTAAGCACAGTTAACTGATCTGCTGTAAACTGATGAGTTTTTAAACTGGGCAAACAAACATTGAATTCTGATGGGAACTTTTGTATAATGTTTTTTAATATGTACTAGAATTCTCCTATTTTCTATTTATTTGCTTTGGAAAATGAGAAGTTACCCCTAGCAGGTTTTAGGTTAAAATAATGTTTTGCTGGAGATGCCTTATGTAAAATAAACATTTATACTTTAAACTCTTGTTTTGTTGCCATCCTTTGGACACTGTGCATTTTGTATACATATTTTTAGAGAACACAATTATAAGGGGAAGTTTAAAAAAAAAAAAAGTTGGTTGCTTATACTAGGAGAAAAGGATGAACTGGAACATAACAGCAGTTTCAAAAATATACAGGACTGTTACAAAGAGTAGAACAATCACCTGGTCTTTAAGTACTCTAAGGGCTGAATGAGAAATAATTGATTTCCATTTGCAGTAATGAGGATTTAGGTTGGACATTAAGAAAAGCATTTTAGCAGTCCAGTGACTTCAACATTGGCAGACAGGGAAGGCCACAGAACAGCCATCACCAGGATTTGGTAACAACGATCAGACAAACGTCCATCAAGGAAGGCCAGGCTGTTTGATTTAAAGCCGCTAATACAGCTATTTTTGGTAGATATGGAAAATAGCACTTCAACAAGCGGTTATCACTAGAATCCAGGCACCATTTAAAGATCACATCACAGTGAACACAAGGGCATGAGTAGCATCAGGCTCCCTACCCACAAGCAGCAGCTCTGAACGCTGCGAGATAAACACTAGGCAAACAACAGCAAATGAAAAAGCAACAACTTCAGCACAATTTTGAGCAGTTTTTGTAAAGAAACTCAATATGTTCCAGACTAACACACACTGCACCATACCTTAGCCTTTCTCATTTACCCACTGTGAATCTAAAACTAATCTAATTCTAAGTGCCATGGAAACGGGAGCAGAGAGACAAAGACACGGGTGCCCCATGTGAGCAGGACAGTAAAATTACCTGCACATTGCCACAGCTACTAGATTGTAGTAAGAATATGCAGGTTTGATCTCATTTTAAGCTCCATTTTTTCTATATTTTGGGGCTTTGTTTTCCTGCGACATACTGTCTGTACATTCAGAAACCTGTTTGTTTAACATCAGCAGATTACTTACGGAAGAGATCAAAAATTATTGTAAAATTACAGTAGAGTCTCTAGATATTTTTTCCCTGGACAAACAAGGAATGATGAAATGAAAATGTTATTTTGAAATCTGTTTCCAATTGTGAACATCAACAACAACCAAAAAATATGTTCTGTATGTTACTTTGCAAAGTGGTTCATATCCATTAGGTCTGACTTTTATTACAATATACAGTCTGTATTAGAAACCAACGGACGGGGATTTACATAAGCTATTAAGTACAGAGTTGATTTGTCAATAACTCACATGCTGTCTTTTTTCTAATCTGCCTTTGATTAAACACATTCGGGAACACACAGTTACCTTATTTTATAAGGATGAAAATGTAATCCACAAGTATTAATAAAGCAGACAGTCATTAGCATAAAAGTATTTAAACAAAAAGGAAACTAAGCAGTTCACAAGCAATCCTCCATACTTTTCAATTTATTAGATCTATTATGGATAAAATTGATATAAACAGACAACTGAAGGGCTAGTTCAATATATGCCATTTCATAGGTGAAGAGCTTTAACTAAGAATAATCTTTAATGAGATACCGTAAAACACAGAGAGAAGCTTTTATGACAGCTTCAGTCTTGGACAATTCTCTGAAATCTAAATGTGGTGTCCCACAAAACCTGAGCAATCTCCTTCTTCTGTAATGACCTATGCATTGCTCAAATGAACTTCAGAATAACAGAATCATCAACACTGTGAATGTCATACATTCAATAATCAGTTTCATAATATTTATAAAATGACTTATTTTTAATAAATGAATAAATTTGCTGTCCAGTACCTCTATAAATGCTCATATTAACTTTGGATAGTTTATTAATCTTTTGAAAGCAGGAAGGTTTTACCAAGATAGGAGAACCAAAGCTTAATTAAAAAGCAGTATACCAAAGAAATCAGTGAAATTAGAAGCAGTTTGTCCTTTGTCCAATACGACAGACCTGTATAGCCTCAACTGAAAACTTATTTTCTTGTTCTTTAGGTGCACTGCAAACAATAAAATACAAAAGTGATTTCTGAAAGAAAAAAGCCCCTCCAAAACAAAAGTATATCTCATTTCCTTTATTTTATTCCTGGTAACTTCATTATAGTTGAAGTTCTTAAGTGGTCAACTGAGAAAATTAAAAAAAAAAAAAAAAAAAACAAGAACTCCAGTCATAGAAGATTCCATGATTTTTCTATTACAAAAGCAAAGATCACAGCAAAGATATTACCCAACTATGAGGATTTTACTTCCACAATAATTTTCATTTTATGTTTCAGTTACCAAAGGAATTATGACATCCATCATGTTGCTGTGACAAGGAAAAATATTGTGATAAATTTCTTTAGACATTTTCTTAATCTGTTTTCACATCAATCTTGACTTGTATCATTGGCTCAGTACACAACATTATTCTACAAGTGTTGTTTTCCAATAGCATTAGGAAATCGCTAATCAGATTTTTGCTGCTGGGCTCTTCTAATAATTGTAAGAATGAAGATTGAGATTACCTTAAATAAGGGAAATGAGATGATGGCTCTTTCAATAACTGATGCAATTTCTCAAAGGATGAAACCTGAATTGTATTGTAAAAAGATCTAAGCATCAAGAATAACAGTGTTTTTTGCCTCAAACTTCCAAACACCAGAGCTTCTGCGCACCTCCAGCAGAGCACACAGTTATCTACTTCTGTAGATCACATGGGGCTATATTCCTTACTGCACTGCTCCAGGGGCACATAGAGAAAGGCTAATCAAACAGTAATATATCTTCTAATTCTAATAGGTGTGATTAGTGATTCACTTCTGGACAAGGCTACTGGGTACAAGAAAGAAGAAAATTTAGTAAAGGATGAACATTGGAACAGGAGATGGAAAGGGCCAGAGAAAGTAGTATGGTCCTAGCAGGTATAGCACCCTTAGAATACTGACTTTTGGAACACTCTTGATGCAGACTGTCTACACCGCAGAATATATCACCTTTTCCACAGCAGCCTTCTGAGGCATCTATAAACATGCCCGACCATCAGTCACCATGTCCAAGCTGTACTAAAGAGAGAAAGGATGAATGAACATAGGCACCAGCTTATTATCAGGATAGATGGATGCCTTCCAAAGACCTTGACATCCCAAGGGTTGTAAAGATGAATTTTGAGTTTCTGACAATACGTATCTATCAACTAAGTTGCACAGTTATTTTTCTCAAGGGAGCTTACTTTTCTCTAATCAAGGCAAATATTATTGTGATTAGTAGAATGACTGCACCAAAAACCTAGCATTTCTACACTAAGAAGTTAATGAAACTACATATGAATAGGAAGAAGCCTATCACAAACTCAACCAACAATCTTAAGGTTAAATAAAATAACACTTATACTGTAAGAAATGGTTGGAATGGTAGGTAGCATGTAAACAATCAGGACTCCAAATACTTTGCTGCAAAATTGTCAAATTTAGGCAATAGTTAGAACTTCCTGATGGAATAATGGCGAATCGATTGCAATGTAAAAGGATTTAAATATACAAATGCAAATGCTTTCCCTCAAGTCAGATGAAATCATTATTTTTGGACCATTACCAATCCAAATATGATTTACATCTCTAAAAACAGGCTAATTACACAACTCTAAAAGCTGGCACAAAACACTAGCCAAGCCTAACCTTCAGAAGAACTTTGCCCTATTGCAAAAAATTGAGGCAACAGTTTCATGGAGCTACAGGACAGTAACTACTCAGGACATAGAATAATGCACTCTTTCCTAGGCACTAAGGCTTATTTGTGGCTACATGTTCAGGAATCAATGTAATAATCACACAAGATGTCAAATTGACATCTGCTACTTTTAGAGACTCACGATTTACGACCAGTGCATATGCAGCAGCTTTTCAGCTCTTCTACGGATAGTCTTTTACTGTGCTGAGCTACTGTCTGAAGAGAGTAATTAAAAAGCTACATCCATTCATTTATTAGCTTCACAGCTGATGTTAGTCATTCATATCAATAATTTTATTGTCAAATAAAAAGCTTCAGTTCAAATGTCTGTTTCAAATTTAACTTTACTCACTTTACAAAAGCTAGAGGAATCGTCTTGCATTAATGAGAATCCGCAAGTACAGAAGTGCACCTGATGCAACACCAAAATGTTCCATAATCACACCATAAGCACATGCTGCCATGACAGCAAATGGTACGACGCTTTCCCCGTATCGCATTTTAACCAAGTCCCCGCTCTGGGTGCTCGGGGGCCAGAAGCGCAGACCGCACTGTGGCAGCTCCCCACACGCACACGCAGCCTGTCACGAGCACACTGTACAGAGCCACGCTGACACACACTCCAACACACCTGAACGAACAATGCAACACATTTAAAGTTACTTAGAGCACCTAGTTCTACTATTAAGTATAATAACTATATTGTGAGAACCCAGTAATGGACTTAATTTAGCCTATAGCTAAATAAAGATACTTCTATTTTATATTTTAAATGCT
Organism: Crypturellus tataupa; assembly: GCA_034781795.1. Taxonomy (NCBI): domain Eukaryota; kingdom Metazoa; phylum Chordata; class Aves; order Tinamiformes; family Tinamidae; genus Crypturellus; species Crypturellus tataupa. Next base: position 4,374,486 of record JAWLRI010000032.1, on the reverse strand, counting down.
ATTATATTTGTATATATATTCTTATCTATTTTTCACTATATAAAATACATATACTCAGTTCCCTGTTCCAGAAATAGGAAATAGTTAACTATCTTGAGAACTGAACAGCAGCTCAATGGATCAAGCTCAAATGTGAGTCTTCCAACTTCACACACTGCTAAATGTCCTCATTTTAACAAATTTTGCAGGGTTAGTGTTAAAGAAAGCAAACGAGTACACAGTACATCAAACTTGCATTACATTACAGGGAATGTCAGAATCTGTTTGGTCTGTTCCACTTGCTTCTGCCTGCCTGCAAAAAATGCACAATGAAGCTTTGAAGTTCCCATCCCAGCAAGATTCCCACACTCTTTATGTTTGTATTGCTGAAGCTTGGCTGACCACAGACACAACAAACTGCAATATGCTGATTTTCATAAGAGAAGTTCTGTCCCTACTTCAATCATCTGGGAATATTTCATTCTTAGGTTGGGCTCAACTCAGAACAAGAAAAGCAGGCTAATGCTTAACTGAACGTAATGTGCCACTTTTTATACGCACATACACACACATGCAGATTTTAAGGAAAAAAGAAAAAAAAAGAAAAAAAACACACTTGTGTATGAACAGAAGGTTCCTGGATTTTCAACAAGACACGCAGAATCTCAACTTGTGCAATTTCTGCACTTTTCAATCAGTTATTTTTCATCTGATTTTGCAAAACCAGACCAGCAGGAAGATGTGAAGGAGACAAAAATTTGAAAGAAAAATGTAAAACAAAGGGACCAGAATAGTCACTTTGGAAAAAGTCAATTCAGAAACTGATGTGACTGGCATATACACATCTCTTAAATTGAGCTGAGCAGTGTTATATGTGACTGACTTACTAATCTCGACTCACAAAAATGCAGACTTTAAAAGAAATGTTATTAAATACTGAGATGCAATTAAAAGAAAAAAAGAAAAAAACAAAGTGTCTTTTTTTTTCTAGCAGTAACATCACCATTAACAAAAGAGCAATGCACTTGATGAGATCAATAAGTAACTACAACAAAATGTAAAATATTCTGTTGAGCAGTTGAAAGTTATTTGATTTAAAAATGGAAATCTGACATGAAGGTTAAGATACATACTGTGGAAACAGAGTTTCCAGACATTCTCTAGAAACTTCAGAAAACTTGTCTGAATGAGCAGTGAAGCTCAGAAGAAGCAGCAGAGATTTCATGACAGCATGCACAGTCCACGAAGAATAATTAATTTATGTCAAACAAGCTGTGCCACCTGCAAAGCTTTCTCCTTACTACTCCACCACTTTTGCAGACCTGGCTTATTGAAACCTCACTCTGACATGCTACATAGTGAAATGCTACATAGTTACATGAAGTAATTTACCTAAAATGTCAATGTATTCAGTAAGAAGAAACATTTTTTGAAAACATAAATGATTTCATAAATTATCGAATATTTCCTCTCTGCTCTGATGGGACTGCAACTGCCGAACCTCTTTAAGAATGTTCAGCACTACAGACAGTTAAATCTACAGAAAAACTCCCAAGAGACTATGACTCGTCATTAGGAATGTAAAAATCTCGGTGCACTTTAGCACTACCCCTGAGGAAAGACTGTGAAACACCACCTGATATAAATCAGTAACATGTATTTTAACACTGCTATCTGTATTTCTTGACACATTTTTTTAATCAAAAAAAGTCATTATACCTACCAGACAGGCATAGAACACATGAACATATAAACACACATAAACAATTTTTTCTTATGTCATTGCCCTAAAATCTTAGCTATTTTTTCCTAGTATTTCTCATTTTTGTACTTAACCTTACACTGAAAATAGGCCTTTGTCAAGGTTGCCTAGTTTCATGTTATCTTTTATATCCTCAGGTGGAATAATGTTTACAAGTTCCTGCTGTATCACAACCAATTAAAATAAGTATTAAGCAATGATACCTGAGGGAAACTATTTTTAAATGTTTGCTCCTGGTGAAGACTCCCATGTGACAAAAGAGTTGCACCATAATGAACTTCTATTTCCTAACACCAACAGATTCTGTAGCTAAGACATTCAAACTGCAGCCTACGACTGTTAATACGATATTGCACATCTGCAAAAATCAAATGCCATCTTAAAGACCACAGCTAGGTCTGCTCTGGCCAAAACCACAACTAAGACTAAAATGCTCTACTGGTTCACAGGAAGATAATTTTCAGTTAAAGACTACTGCTCAACAGAACACTGAATTTGCTGAAGTTAATGCTAGCGGAACTTCAGCAGAGCCCAAGTTCAGCATTTACGCAGAAAGACTGTCCAAGATGAAAATAATCATAGAATGAATGGTGGATGGCCTGCTTCTCTCCAACAACTCTCTGCTGCCTGGGCTCCAAGACTTCAGGAAAATAAGGCCATGCAGTTTCAAAGCTTGGGAAGCACCATTTTTAATGCTACTCTGACTTAAATTCACAGAACAGTGGGGAATGGAAGTGGACATCATCAGGTCCAACCCCTCCTGCTCAGAATCACCTAGAGCAACTATTTTCTCTAAGGATCTGAAAGTCAACACTCCATTTGCCCTGGAGTTTTTAAAGAAAATACTTTTCAGTGTTATATTTTCATATAAAATAAAAACATTTTCAGGATTATAAGAGATTAAGAGTTTAAGAAAACAAGTTAAGAATTAAGAGGTTAGAAAACAAGTGTTTTCTTGGAAAGATTTATCTATAGGAATAATCAGAAAATGCTAACTTGCTATTGTATTTACATGGGTAGAGAATAGGACCAATTTGCTGCTGATGATGATAGAAGAAGGCCTGAAGAGACCTAGAGGTCTGGTACAATTGTAAAATGGTAAAACTTAAAACAATCTGGAAATGCATTATCATAAAATTGTTTTTAATCATTCAGTAGCTGTAGCAGAAAGTTGCACAAATATTTCTTAAAATTACTCTAAAATGACAGGTTACCTTCTAAAGCTCTCAGTACCACAAGAACTCATACTACTCATGGTAATTAAAATAGAATCAGAAGTAAGAAAAGTATATATCCAAAAAAATCCATGTAATTACAAAGCAGCCAACTAAAAAGCACTTAGGAAAGGTTGTCCTTTTTCAAGATATTAACACCTATGTAAGTAAAACACACAGAATGACAGGTGAAATTACATAGTCTTGCAAGCCATTAAAAACATGTGCTATGCAAAAGAAGAATAAACTATGAGATTCAACACTAAGGCAGCATTAAAAACTCATGTAGCACAATCTCTACAATATTTGACTATAATCTGGAGTTTTTAGTTGCATTAAGATTTTGAAATTCTAATTTGACACTTGAGTAGTTAGTTCTAATATAAATGAAGATTTTTATCAAAGGATTAATATACAAGATAAAGATTTTGGAGAAAATGCCTTTAAGAAGATATTTAAACAGATGAATCCACACTGCTGTGCTGTACAGGAACCTTCCTGGGACATAAATTTGATTTGTTTTCCTTGCTTCCTGCTGCATCTCCAACTCTATTTCCACCTGTTGAGATGAACCTGGCTGCCTCGGCCTTATGCGCTCCTACCCCACTGATATATCAAACAGGAAAAAGCAGGAGCCTTGCATGCCCTTATCCTCCTCTATGTCCGCACTTACAGATTCCTCCATTTTTCAGCTGTTCCTCTAGGACCTCAGCCAGCTAGAATTAACCTTGCTCCCCTTCTCTCCGAGCTATGCAGCACAAGGCAGCCACGTGATCTCACTTCTCAGGAAAAGTTTATTTTGTTGCAGCCTTAGCCACTTCTCAAATAGCATGAAACATTTTAGGACTCAAACAGCATGAAACATTTTAGGACCTTGTTGGCTTTGCAATATTCTTCAAATTAAATGATACAAACCATGCAGCAATTCCACTGACTTCCCAGCTATCAATAACTAATTCTTCCCTTTTCATGGAGTCTTTTTACCAGTTCCCCCCAGAGCTGTAATATCCTGCTTGCTAAAAATTCACACACAGCTACACACCTACAAGGAGAAGGAAGAAAAGCTCCAGGGGGAGAAAACAAACAAACAAACAAACACAGATCTCTATGCAAATTATTTGTTGTATAAATTGTTGAGCTTCTCTTAGACTTGAAAGCCAAAGAACTACTCCTGTAGCAAGGGGGTTCACACAATCTTCAAATGAATTCTGAACAGAACAGAAATAATGCAGCTTCCAGGAAAAGGGAATTACCTTCTAGCTCCAGGAACATGAGGGGAGACAACCATCCTTTTGCATTCAGAGAATTCTGTAATCTAACAGACCCTGAACTAAAGTCAAGACATATTTTGAATTACTACTATAAACAATGGAACATTTGAGGTAATGTCACTGCTATACACTTTATAGCATACCGTTTAATGTAATTAAATATAAAATAATAATCATTTAAAAATAAAATACACAGTAAGAATAAAATTAAACAGTTCATTTCAATATAATTTTACTCATTATTTATAAAATCCCTCCCTTCTAAACCTGAAGGCCAGAGAAACCAAAGCACAGTAACGCACAGTTTCTGCACTGCCTCAAACAACAGTCGTCAGAACAGCCTCACCCCAGAGAGCTTGGGTGCACTGAGTCCCTGCAGGATCCTTCAGGCAGCCTCTCACAAATATGCTGTCTTTGCACTTCCTAAGAATAGTCATTTGCCTCTGTCATATTATAACTCCAATATTACTTGCACGCTGCAAGCCCTGGCAACGTGCTCAGAGGCCTCAAAGCTATTGCGTTTTCCAAAACGTCTGCATCACAGCTGGGCACGAGTCTTCCCTTGGCACGCTCTGCAGTAAGTAAGCATTATATGCTAAGATAAAGTAAATATCACTTAATAAAGGTTTTTCTTTCTTCACAACACAGCACTCATCACTGATACTGTTCAAAACCAGCAACAATACAGATTTATTCCTCAACTAATTAACTGTACTGCTAAAGTGATGTGAATTTACTCCATTCTTAATGTCAATATTTGATCACTCTCTGCCAACATGGGATTTTTCTCCACTGTAAATTTCTTAATAGTTTTTATTCATTCTATATTCTGGACTTGGACCCATGCTGCTTCTCTATCTTGCCCAGAGGAGCTACTTCACACTAATTAAACTTCAGAAACAGAAAATCTCTCTTTTTTTTAAAAAAAAAATATATATCTGTAATTCTTTTCAGTGTTTGAAAACAGCAAATATTTATAGGTTTGTTTCATATGTCAACTGACTACATGGACAGTTCCTGAAACCTTCTTTAAAACTTATCTAGGAAAAAAACCCAGCCCTTTAACCATCTTTTAGCCCCACTCTGATCCAACTTAAGGTTATTTCTAATATTTAACTGTTCCAAACTCAAGTATTTCAAGTACACTTGAAGTACAGAGTTGAGACAGATACCTGACATTATTAATACGTCTGATAAGGACAGTCTGCTGTGCACACACTGTAATTTGCAAGCTACAGCCTGCTTCATTTTCCAAAAGTCACTGTTACCAATCTTATTAGCAATACAGACATTCAAGAAACACTTGAGGCTGCTCTTCCGTTGAAGGGTTCATAGGATGCACCAGAAATTCAAGGTGGAAGAAGAGATCCCTATTCCTAACATCAAGTCAAATTTTGAATTGTCCACTATAGTACAAACCAAAGAAATTAAACATCTTAAGTACTGACAAACTCCAAATTAAAATATTTTGAATCAATATATAACTAAAGTAAAATTCATGTATTGGTCTTTGCAGTTTTAGAGCTTTTACAGCTTATACTCTTAAAAAAAAAATTTACTGCAGAAGACACTAAAGAATCACCAAAAATTTCGCAAACTGAAATGCCTATCGCCTACTTAGCCAAAACTCTAAAAAAAAAAAAAAAAAAAAAAAAAAAATTAACTTTGAAGCCATTGCTAACAGGGGGACAAGAAACATGCTGATGATATTCACTAAGCTAAATAATTATGAAAATAGCAGAAAATCAGGAAAGATTATCATCAATCACTCCAAGAAGTGTGAAGGACAGAACTGTATTAACACAGAGAAAATATAAAAGCTCTGTTTTTCTTTTCAAAATAATTTTATATGCACTGTTTTTAGCAGGTAATCTAAACCAAAGATAACTCAAAGTTCTAAAGCATATCCTAAATTTTATTCTTACTCTTTAACAGAAATTAAAGTGCTTCAACATCATATGCAGAAAAAAAAATTCCTATTTCATGTTAACTGATACCAAGAGTATATCTCGTCTTATATTTGCAATGCTTAGATTCTCCTAGTTTTTATTTAATACTCAAAGAACCAAACCATTAACCTAAGGTTATATTATGGAGTAGATCATTCAAAAATGCAAATAAATTCATATCTCTTAAAAAATTGATTTTTTTCATGAACATATACTATTTTAACAGACATGTAGAGTCTGTTTATAACAGGAGGTATGTCTCTGAACCAGAGGAACACTGAGCAGTAACTCTGTACAAATCAAAGCCATAGTTATTAAGGCGAGCCTTCCATTCCTACAGGCCAGTACAATTTGTTACAGGAAGGATAAAGTAAAACCTCACACCAGACTCACAAGTAGAAGCTCACAGCAGCTGAAAACAAGACTATCTCTGATTAAATAAATTCAAGAATCACATGCAGCATACTGCCTTTCAAATTAAATGTGTCATCTAGTTGTTGTATTTGCATGGTCTTGATAATACTCGCAATCACAAAGTAAATCTCAAGAATACCCATTTCAAACAGTCCCCTTTAGCATACACTGCTAAAACAACTAACTAAAAATTGTACTCTGTTCCCCTCAGTCCTGGAGGCCCATTACAACATGGGCTTTAAAAACTAAGATTTCTAGAATGAAAATGCAATCAGTCTATGGAATATAATCTCACCTCATGAATTTGTTGTTTTTAAAGAAATGCTGGGAATTTCACTAAAATCTTCCAAAGAACAACAGTAAAGCTACCTCATTTTAAATTGAAATTTTAGAACACTGTCATCATCTCTAATTAATTTGAGATGGACAAATTTTCATTTCAAAAATGAAAAGATGTATTTATTTTAATTTTCTGATTCATTCATTGCTAATACATTAGTAACACAGCAGAACAGCTCCTTCTGCTCACTGATACGTGCCAAAGCCCTCTCCTCCCCACAGGTACCACTCAGACAGAATGCTTAACATACCACTTCATAGTAAGCTATTTTGATTTTATTTGAAATGCAAAAAGCAAATGTCAAAATATCAGCAGACCTAGTGCTTAGGACTTTTCCAAAATTATTTTTCTTTCTTTTCTCAAGACAGATCTTACTTTTTGGCAGGCAGACTCTTGCTAAATGCATCCTGGTTTGGTTTGTTTCCCTCCTATCTGAGGAGGTGCAGGACCTTGGCTTCAGAAGAAAGGGCCAGACAGGAGGGCCAAGCTGAGCAGCTGCAGTGACTGGGGCACATAGCAAGAGACAAAGCACAGAGCAACGCTTCATCCGAACAGGCTGGCAACAGGCCAGAAAAAGCACAGGGAGAAGAGAGCTGCAGAGCTGCTAAGTACCTTCAAGAAGGAGAGGGCTTTCCCCTTTGCATGGCAGTACTCCAGTGATATTGTGTGGAGTATGACACTCCTGGACAAACAGAAAGGAGGAACAAGGAGTTTCAGTGAAACGAGGAGAGAGAATCTGGGATAAATAGAGCTTTAGGTAACTGTGAAGAGAGGACTCTATTAAACAGGCAGAGAATTCTGTCAAAGTTGGAAAACTGGGAAGCCGCAGATTTAGGAGCAGAAAACCATAGTGAAAAAATAGACAACTAAGGACAAACAGGAATCCCAAGCCAGCAGGCTCTGGGCAGCAGTGACCCAGAGGCAGGTACACTGAAGCAGGAGGAGCTGAAAATCAGTCTAAAAGGTCCTAAAAGACTAACTTCACTCTTCCTTCTCTTCTCTGCCACCTAGAGCTCCTTCGAAGATATCTCTGGGCTTTTCTCCACGATGCTTTTGCCTCTTCTTTACTTTTAATAATAATGCTCCAATTTGAGCGTGCAAATTGACCGCTTGAGCAGTTTAAAAACACAGTGCCATTCCTCTGGATTCTCACCCTTTGGCATAGCTCTTCATTTCAAATTTACCTAGCTTGACCTTAATTTTATAAAATCTTACATTCTACAAAGACATTGCAAAAGTACTAGAATATGTAAGCACAGGCTGATTATATAAAATAACTCTTCAATAAAAACTATAAATTATAATTACAGTAACAGGATATTTAAATACCACCTAAGAGAGCAAACAGAGATACAACAGTTATTTGCTCATGTTAATGTCTCTTTATCATTCAAGATAATTCCTAGTAACTATGTAAAGCCAGAGATGGCTCCAGAAATCTTGCCAAGTTCCTCAGAGATTAGCTTAGTTGCATTTTTTCAGTTACTCAGAACATGCACATAAAATCAGTTTTCTTTCAACAAGAGAGATGAAGGTGACTAATACAGTTATTGATTTAAAACAAATTCTTCTGGGAACATCTATTGCTAAATTATTACATTTTTCTAATTCTGTTAGAATGGGGATTGTGCACTAGAATACTCAGAATATCTGCTCTGTGTGAGGAAAATTCTGTACAGCTTCTAGGTACAGAAGATATTTTTACATGTATCAAGTCTACGTGACTTGGGAATAGTAAAGCGGCCAGGTCAGAGCATGAAGACAGGCCCCGTATGCCTATGCGAGCATCACGCAGGGTGCTGCGTGTCAGAGGAAGCCCAAGCTGCTGCATGAGCCGTGCAGAAGAGAAGCAAATGGGACAGGGGTTTTGCTTATTTGGACTCATCAAGCGGAGACATTCTCTCATCATTACTTCCTCAGGAAGCGAAAATCGTGCTCCACTGCAGAAGAAATAGGTTGCATTTGAGGTAACATCTATGTTAATGCATGTACATGTAATAAACAGTCTAAAACTATTCATATTTTTAAGACTATTCACGAGATGAAAGATTTATTTTTACTTCTTTTTATAAGCCAATTCTTGATTATAAACAAAACAGTTAGCTAAAGTTTTATTTCCTCTCCACAAATTACATTAAGAGGGCCAAATATGAACTGTCCTACAGCAAGCAAGTTGCTTCTGTGTAACCATATATGCTCTGTTTTGACCCTTATCCAGGACATTACCAGTCTCTGCAAGATAAACTGATTATACGGGAAAATCTTATTTAAAAAATAAATAAATAAATATGTTCTATAAAGCAAATTATATTTTCGGTGTCTCTCATAGAATCAATATTCGAACTCAATGGAAATAGGGAAAATAATCTCTTCAGAGTGCTAGCTTCAATCTAAACGTAAATTCAAAAGCAGGATGACATGCATCTGTAAAAACTTCACAGCATACTTAGAAATAAGTTTAGGTCATAATCCTAGCACATTTATGTAAGGAAAAAGACCTACAATTTCACTTGATTATTTAAAAAAAATTTTTTAGCCTCCTGACTTCAGTTATTTGACGTTGTATTCCAAGGATTTGATAAATAGATGCTAATTCTTCCCAAAAGTCCTGACATTGGCACAAGATTAAAAATAAATATGGAATTTTTAATGCATTTCAGAAAACTAAGAATATAACATTAACAGTGAGAATGCTAAGAGCCCAGTTCAGAGCAAGGGTAAGAAAATATTACCCTGCTGAAAGGAAAGGAAACTAGAGCTTTTCACTTCTGTGATCTGCTCCCCTCAGGCTGGATCCACAAGCTCTTCGGCAAGCCAATACCCAACTCCCTGTGTCTGAACAGCACTGAACACACTCACAAGGTGCTCTATCAGTTTCACCTGGGCACAAATACAGATGTGTTGCTAAAAGATGACAAGCTCTGCTAAAAAAAAAAAAAAAAAATCATAAAAATTAAAAATCTTCTGATTGTACACAGTGCCAAATCAGGTCCACATATTTTATTAAGTGATACACACTGTACTCTGGAATTCATTATTTGTTTTTATCACATGGATTGCAAGCCTGTATAAAATTTTCTACTCCTTGAAAATATTTTGCTGAAATATGAGGCAGTTAAAAGCTAGTATCTGGTACAGCCTGATCTGAAACCTTGGGCAAAAGAAATCCATCTTCACTTAATCTCATGTTCCCACAGCACAGTGTCTCTCATCTCTAGTTAAGTTATTGTTTTGCTTCCTGAAAGGAAGGTTATGAATGTTCAAAGGTCAGTCTCTATGATGAAAAGCTCTGACAATGCACCTATCATATCCATTCTGCACCTTCTAAACCCTCAACCCACTGCACTGGTGTTCTGACATACACAAGAGTTGGAAATTGCTAGAAAAATTGCTATCCAGCAATTATTAGCCAGGAAACCCAAACATACAAGCCTGGTTGACAAATACTCTTAACAGAAAGCACCTTGCAACATCCTTGAGTGCACTCTCATCCATCAGCCAATTCCATTACGTAATAAAAATAAATAAATAACTTGAACCTACTCTAAAAAGCTCAGCTAAATTGATTTAGAACTGGGTAAGCCCGAAGAATCCAGTTCTACAGTTTTTGAGGTCTCCAAAAGGACGAGTCAGAAAGCCTTGTTCCCTAGATGCTTAAAAATACCCACATATTCTAAATAAAAACAGCAGCAATACACCATGACAATTCTAAAGCAAGAGTTTTCTTTCTGTTGCCCAAACCTAAGTTCTCTTACAGATGTGTTACGTACAAACAGTATTGCTCTACAACTTTTCCTTAACCAGCAAATCAGCTTCCCAGCAGAACCCTTGACATCTAACAGAACCTTTAAAAAAGTCCAAATAATCATGAAAAACATCTCTGATCATAAGCTCTGGGATTTGTTCTATGTCACTCATTATTGGTACTTCCAGCATTATCCAACATAGCAGAAAAGTCACTTGCTTGATGTGGTTTTCCCAGAATACAAAACCTATCAGTATCTATTTTTTCTAATTGCTCTTCCCTACTTCTCTGAAATCCTTAGGCAGTACTTTTAATAGTAAAGAAAGCCTGAGTTCTAACTAAACCTTCATAATGAACTCATTTTAATGAGTCAGCCTGCACAGGACATCACATTTAGTGCTTTCCAAGAACTCAGCATTGATATTTGATATTTCGAATCTAAAAACATGTTTTTGGCATGCATTTAATCACCTTTCAGACAGATGAGTCTTTCTGTATGCTGTTGGGGCTGATCATTTTTAAAGCAATGAAGGAAGTTCCATCTTTTAAAAGCAAAATTGCTACCTTTCAAAGCTTGCTTTTAGCTAGAATATACTCTTAGTCCAGGATTTTTAAATCAGATAATAAGAAAATAAATTTTAATATAAAAAGGAAATCAGATAATTTTGCTCAGCTAGTTTGAAAATTGCAATATTTATTTTTCCACATCTGAAAATGTCAAATTATATATATATATATACACACACACACATATACACACACACACACACTTACACATATATACACACCTTTGGAATACTTCTCATCTAACAGGAAAAGGATTTAATCTCTCTTATGAGCACCAAGCACCTTTAACATCCAAACAAGACTTTTGACTGGAAAATTGTTTAAAGCTCTGACTCAACCTTCATCTGTAGGTTGAGTAAGATACAACCTAAGTTGCACAGTGCCAGCTTCCGATTTATAAAGGTGCTGAATAGCGTTCTCCAAACACAAAAGTGTACTTTTCTCTAAATACTTCTGTAACAATTCCTCCAAGGAACAATAAGAGAGAAAATATAACCAGAAAACACGTGCAAAAATTCTTAACTGGCAGATGAGCAAACACAAAACATCCCACATGCCATTAAAAGTCAATTCAATGACAGCTGGTATACCTGCTACTGAGGGCAGCTCTAATGAACTGCAGACAGTAGAATTACTAGAGGGCAGTCAGGGAATCATGTAAGGACTAAACTAGAAATATAAAATTGGCTAAAACTAAAAAGGGACATGAAAGGCTCACTCTAGCAACACAAAGAGGAAAATACCAGTCATTTAGCTAATGGGGAAACTTACTTCATGAAAAGCTTTGTAGCCTCTCTAGAAATACCTTTATGGCTTTTTCAAAAAAGGATCATTACGACCAGGTATTTAATACTATTAACAACCCATGTTAGGAATGCAGGATGCGACTATAGAATGACTACTGGTGTAAACTGGAGTCATTCAAGTAACAGGATCTGTGGAAACGCACAGAACACCACAAAGCAGTCCAAACAATATCTGAATTACTAGCTATCACCTAAGAGCTTATTCGACTACAAACTGTTACGTGAGATTGTCATATGGGTTATTCATGCATTACTAGACCATCATATTCACAAGACTAGTTACTATGTAAATTCAGTCCAGCAGGAAGTGTCCTGTGGGATACTGCAAGCAGTTACCTTGATTCCTGTGCTAGTCAGCATTTTAGGCAACGCCTCCCCTGACAAGTAGCATAGGTCAAGAGGAGTAGATATGCAGAGTTAACAGGCACCTCTCTTCATACTGCAGAGGAGAAATGTTTGTTGGGTTTTTGTTTGTTTAAACTTTGAGCTAGCTCCAGCCTGGTCCCATGAACTGAATGCCTAATCGCAACTAGAGTACACTGGATATTCTGCAAGAGCATCCTAAAGCAAACCAGTTCATGCCTTCAGAGAGCTCTGCAAGGTGAACCAAAACACATAATATAGAGATAGTTGCATAATTAATTTCAGATGCGCACAGCTGAGGTAAAATAGTCTGTAGAGGTACCCTAAGTCAACCATTTAGGCATAACAAAAACCTGGCAGACATGCTGGAAGAACGGCCTAAGAAGCTTGATAAACCAAGGAAAGTCCAGTTACTCATGGGTCATTCTTAAATCCTACCTCAGTATTTACAGCTCCAAATTCTTTATTAACCACTTTTATGCTGAAATGCTCTCTAAAAGTTGAAAACACAATTATCTATGAATCTCTTAATATAGAAAGGCTGTTAAAGGACCAGTTGGCATTTAAAAATTACGAAAGTCGCCATGGATCTTTGGTACCAGCCCTGGCTGGTTGCTAAGCTACTGCTGCTGTGTAGACAAGTCAGAGACTATCAGGTTAATTCAAGCAGGCCAGTGGTCTTAAAATAAATTTTTAAAAAAGTATTTATATATAACAGATAAAATAATGATTTTTTCTGTAAATCAGTAAAACTGAAATCTCATCAACTGAGCCTATGAAGTGTGTGAATGACCATTACCATGTGTGTCCATGATCAAATGATAAACAAACAGAAAAAAAAATACTATGTTTTGGTGCTGTTTAGAGCCCATGTAACTTTTACTTGCTCTTTTCATTTACTTCAGATTATTTTTACTATAATGTAATTTTAATGTAAATAAGATGTTTAATGCTATCTCCATCCACTTTTATTTTCACCTTTGATGTGTGAATTCATTGAATTGTTTTTCATACACATGCCTTAATCAGAAACACATTCTGTTTCTGCAGGAAAGAGGGAAGAAACTGGGGGAAAAAAAGCTATCAGCAAATTCGTAAAATGATAATTTTCTAAGTATTCAAGAAAATGTGCTATGAAAATAATTTATTAGATATTCTGCAATTGCTTAAAAATTTTCTCATGAATTTTTGGCAGTTTCTATGAAATTAAGTTACCAGGCATTTCTCAAGTCTCATCATTAAGCACACTGAGTAAACTGCAATATCTTAAGTCTGCGCAGAGTCCTTACAACTTAAAATTAGGTGTCGAGGTAACACCGCTATGCTGTTTAGAAAGAAATGTATTTAAAACTTGGAAAAGAACCTGTCAAATGTCTTGGTAATTACATGAATTTTTTCCATAGTATTTTTTCCCTCTGAATTTGACTTTTTTCCTTTATCAAAAGTCAGCTTTTTATCTGTTTGTTGATGTAAGAGGAGAGAATTTTATAGGTAGAAAATGAATTTAGTGTCTTAAAATAAATAAATAAATAAGTATCACATCTTTGTTATGACACACTGCCAGCACATACTTGGACTATGATGTTCCTTGCCATCTCCATATCATCACTTTAGGATCATTATTAAGACAGTCATAAGTTTAATGGATTTTTTTAAACGCACAAATGGTTAGAAAACTATAAACAAAATATATTTAAACTATTACTCGCCATTAGTCAGGAATTTGTAATATAGGATTCTGCAAGGACTCTTCTTTGGTCAGTATCTTCAATAAAGGCACGAAATGATGAAAAAATGAAAGCAATGGAAAGATCAGAGGTCTAAAAAACTTGATGAAATGGCTGCAAGCATTTAATTTCCTCAGAGAGGAGACACTCAGTAGCTGTCTTCAAATATACAGACGGTTGTTGCGAGGCAATAAAGAAAAGAAATAAAAATGGTCTTTAATGGTACAAATGGATGCTTCAAGTAAGAAAAGCAGCAAGAAATAACTTTCAAGACAACTGAAACTGATTATCCACCAAAACCAGACAAGTATGTGTCAATAGTTATATACATCAGAACACACTAATCCTAGTTTGATTTCATGTGAGGGAGAGTAACATACTATATCCAAAGTCAACAACCACAGGCAAGATATCAAAGACGATTTTTGAAAGACAAAAACACAGGACGAGAGCAGACCTGGCAACTCAGCAGAGCTTGGGGACCGTTATTTTCATATACAGGAAAGTTACCACCAAAAATGTGATGCCCTGACCTCCTTGACATCGAGCATTTCCCACCTTCCACTAAGATTTTTCCTGCATACACAACCTTCGATTTGAGCAAGAAAAAATACCACGAACAGTCTACCCTTGAAAGATCAGTTGTCACTAACCTACATAGTTTCTTCTAATCTGTTCCAACAAAATTTTCTAGGAAGCTCCATAGGAAAAAGTTAAGGGCCACACAGAACATGTTTATTTTAAAATTTAGGAGGGTTACTTCCATATATTTGTAATCCCATGAGATTATAACCTGAGAAACTATACATCTACTAATGCTAGCATTATAATCTTTGGATTTAATAGTAATATTCGGTGCATTATCTGTTAATACATTCCCTAAAGTCTTCCTACAGGTCACTAGGTCACTAAAACAATTAAACTCACTGTCACTGTAATGGGTTATGGTTATTTTTAAAAGATACAGATGGGCTTTGCTACAAAATATTCTCAAATCGCAGACAGAGGAGAGCAAGAAATCATCACCATTACACTTATTACAGTTCTCTCGGCACATTTATACAACCTTGTTATCCAATGGTATGGCATATTTAGAGCTTACTAACATAACAGATCATCACTTGTCAGATGTTGAAATACAGAAGGAACAGATAGCACATTTTTTAAGAAAGTACTTTGGGAATTGAGGAGGTGTGAATCCTGTCTGAGAACACACTATTTGCTTATCCTCATCTTCCCACTCCTGAGGTATTTCAAATGGCAGTTGGGGGTAGCCAGCATTTCTCCCAGTTAAGTGATATACGCATTCTTTAGCGGACAAAAATACACTGACTTTTTACACTAAAAATACATTATGCTTCCCATCACTGAAATTATCAGAATCGACTTCTGAGAAATTCAGTAGACCAGAAGATTTTGCCCAATTATAACTTCACTTCCTAAAATAGCTGCATGTATCTCTTTTCTTCCATGCAATCGACCCCACCTTTTCTAACGTGTAAGCTTTTATCCCTCAATCTATCCTTTTCCCATTTATTTGGAATAGAATGCTGTAATTTTTTGCAAATATGTTTGTAAAATTAGAAATGCACTTTCCATCATCTTCAACTGATCTCCTTGAAAAACTGTTCCTCTTTCTTCTTCATCCAAATCATCATTATATATATTTTTACAATCAAATCTCTCATTTCCACAAGAGTCTACCGATTAATATAATCATTATGCATTATTGTTATTCCACAGGCTTTTTGTGGGCATCTAAAATATACTTACTGTGACATCTGAATTTTCTATTTTCCAGAAATGTTATACTTAACAAAGCAGAATATTATTTTAAATACAAACTTTTTAGATCCCCCTTACCTTCAGTGTTTTTATGAGATAGGCTATTAGTCAAAACACCATATTTGTCTGCTTTGTTTTGTCCTATAAAACTGTCTATAAATTTAGAGTCAATGTAACACAAACACAGAACCCATCTCTGGCTGTTCTTAAATTTTATGAAGCAAACAAATACTGACTTTCTAACTGTGTGAGCTGGGGCTTCTATTCCAGGCCTCCCTGCAGCAAGGTTTCCACCTGCTTTTATCAGCTGACAACCTGCTTGAAGATTGAACCTAGTGGCTGACTGAAACAGTTGCCACGCTCTATTCTACACATTTTTTTTAAATCCAAAATCCACTTCAACAAAAAAAACATACTTCCATTGCTCCTATCTATCTTCTTAAACTCTAGAGAATGACCGCATCAGTAACTGTTGAAATTATCTTTTTCTGAAATGTCTGATCTCCAAAATATGTTTAAGGAAGAATAAGGAACTATCAAATTTCCTTCCTAATCCTAACTTCCTTGAAGTTATATGGTTAACATACTGAAGCAAGATAACAGAAATGTATGGAAATATAACTTTCTTAAGTACAGAAATATAACTTAAAATTCTGACTCAAATTCCTAAATAAAATTGTCTGTGAAAATTAAGGCTACAGCCCATTACTGCATTTCACTACAGTCTTCAACTTGGCATGATCCAATCTGAATTTTATTCCTGATCATGTAAACACACTAGGTGCACAGAAATAAACTATTTGGGGACTCTAAAATACATTTCTAACTATATCTACCTATAAACAAATTCATGCTTGTTTTCCATTTAATCAAATTTGTCTCCTGAAATAAATCACGGTGGCTTCCATGAAACCATTATTTCTCAGCACACCAAAGACAGGAAATCTTAAGGTTGGCCAAAGGTTCACCATAAGGTTATAAAGAGTCATTTTTTTGTTTATAGTTCACAGAACTATAGATTCTATAATGCATTACAGAAAATAGATTTTAACTCAGCTTTGCTATTTCTTTACTAGCCTGTAGGATATTGCCATGTTGTACACATCAAAACATGCCGTGATCTTTCTGAATTTTATGAACATGTATGTGGTTTTTACTAATTACTAAAATTACTAGCAAATGTAAACTTCAACTAACAAGGTGCATCAGGAATACACCTGTGTCTAGTCTCCATTCTGCTTCCCTAAGACACAGAATTCCAGATAGCTGACATTATTCACAGCTTGCTCATATTTCAAAGGCCTGATAAACCAGCAAAGGGAAAGAAAATCATGCAGAAAGTGTTAGTGCAGCCTATGTTGTGAAGAGTCAGAAAAACAGGGAAGGTGGGCTAGCTAGGGGACATAGATTCTAAAAAATATTCAAAACAATAGAGTTAGCATAAGTTTCTTAGCATGTTACGTACAAGTATATTCATCTGGAGACCCCACTGCAGGTAGTAAGAATGCAGTATCCTCTCTGAACAAAACAATCTACTCCATGTGAAGAACAGCCAAGGTCACAGACTATTAGAAGCTTTTGAAAGTCAATTCTTTCCTAATAATGAATCATCTGAGGGATTTAAACTTGTTCTATAAAATATCACCGAAAAATATACAAAAGGTTCTCCACTAAGATTCTCACTTAATAATGAAGATAAGTAAACAACAGTTTTGTTTCATCATTTCCTGAATTCACCCTGACAATTTCCTTATATGTCTTATTACCTTTCTAAAGAACACAAAAAGCCTCTGTGTCAAGATATACTATATCAAAACTATGTCTAAAGCAATGCACCTGATCCGAGTATGGGATATGGATGAAAAGAGCCATAAATAAGACGACACTTAAAAATGAGAGGTAGCATTCTAAGTGGTCTTGTAGCCAAACACTGGTATACAAATAAGACATTTTCAAAAAACTTTATATATATATCATAGATATATATAATAATGTGTAATTCACCATGTTTTTTTCTAAGACATGTAGTTTTACAGTATGATTTGAAATACTTTGGTAATAGAAAAGTGATTTTACGAATTCACATGCTTTCTAGATAACTCTAGACTCTGAGGCTGACAATTTTCTTTGAACATTGGGATCAAGGAAATAAATAAAAGTCTAATTGTCCGCTCTAATAATTTCCAGAAATGACTGCTGAAAGCAAGATTTGCAGTAGTCATTCAAGTATGACCATCAGGCCTGTGGTTCACTAGCAATGCAGCATTGATATAGTCAACAGAAACTTTAAAGCACGCTTAGGTGAACCTTTAAAATCAATCTGGTCTTGTATAATGCTTGCAAATTACAAGCAGTCCATGTTTTGGATTCTAAAGAGTAAAAAATTAAAATTAAATATTTTATCATATGCCAATAACTATAGATTTTCTGGAGAGCCTTAAAGAGCCTTTTGTCACAGCTTAGATTTAGGGGAAAAGTTTCAGTTTCTGCCAGAAGAGCCTGATTTTGAGGCCATTATTCTGATCAAAATAAGTCTGAAAATGGAGTTCTTCGTGTTCTTAAGAGAGTTAGACACCTAAGAACATACACTTCCCATTCAAAGGTATTCACTTTCTCCCTACTGAGAGAATTAATGAGGCTCAGTCTTCTATTACCTTCCAAAGACAGGAAATAAGTATGGAAAATACCATTTCTGATATCTTGACACTCTCCTGCACATTTCACCCGACACTGCTTGTAAAATCTTACCAATAGCTTTTGCCTGTGCAGAGGATCAACAGTGCCTGCCCATCCACCCCCAAAATTCCTTTGTGTTCCATGCAAGTTTGATTCTCATTAATTTCTTCAAAATATCTTCATACAAAATATATTAAAGCAAATATCTTTTTCTCTTTCTGATATGACTTTTATGACAGATGAGATGTAGCAAAATAGGGTAATTTATAGATAGTGCTGGAATGAGCTGTGAATTCTCCAAAGCTTTATAGAAAATCTGGTATCTTGTTCTTTAGATAAGCCCTACCACAGATGCTTGCTTTGATTCCAAAACAAAAGCAAGATACCAGAATCTTTCTTTTCATTGGATCAGAAAGTTTTCTGCAAGGAGCGTATTTTGTAGTTCTTTGCCTTTTGTTATAAATTGGAATTCCACAAATACTGGGACATTATTTTCAGAAGCATTTAAAAGCATACTAAAAGATAAAATTTTTGCAGTCTTCATTTTCATTGACAGGGCATTGGGAGAGCGAAAAACAAAACAACACTGTTCAAAGCCACTAATGCATCAATGCCGAGAACACTCAATGTTAGGACATTTCTAATAACTCAAACTAAAAATGTATCTATTACAACGTATCACCCAAGAAAAGATTCCAACTTGGTACTTGACCATCAAGCAACTCAATTATTCACTTTAGTTTCAATGGCAAAATAATTTATTGTGTCCAATTTGGAACCAACAAATAGTGAAATGGTACACAGGTTGTTTTGTTTTTATTCTCCTGCCTCACTTACCTCATTTTCACTTGGTTATTTCTCTAATTGTGCTTTCCAGAGACAAGCTGAAATATGTTCCACTCTCACACGAAAAGTTTCTTCGTTCTCATGATATATCTAATTTCTGCTGAAATCATTTTAAGTACTTCTGAAGACTTTCAGACAGGGCTGTGCACATGACTAATCTAACCTCAGAAAGTTCTTCACAGTTCACAGTACTGCAAAACCGCTCTATCATTACCTTGTTTCTTAACACTGAGAGATAAGGTGACTAGGAAGAAAGTCTGCTTGTTCTCATTCACTGCCAGATATCTTATTCTATACAAAGAATTATTTAATAGAAATGCAACATTAATTTAGGAAACAAAGTATATCCATCTCATTTTGATAATACACGCTGATAAAGCTTTCTAGTTAACAGTCCTCCAATAGTTTCCGTTTTCTGCCTTCTGCTAATTCATTCAAAGCATATGAATCAAGGCCCCATTATTTTATGCTCAGCAAATAACAATCATGAAATCAAATGGGAAAAATACTGTTCCATGGGTTACAGACAAAAGGAGAAGGCATCCTAAATCAGAAAAAGAACAACACAAGAAATAGTCTTCCAGCATATTGACAATCAACTCTCCTATAAAGTCTCTTCTTACAAAAACTACAGGAGCAAGAGAGAGGGAAAAAAAAATATTGGAACAATCACACCTGCTTTAACACACAATCACCTATGTGCATTCCTCCTTGGTCTGGCAAGATAACAAACCAAATCTGCTTCTGCTGTCTTGTCTTAATAGTGCATTAATACATAAGTAGTCAGACACTTCATTTAAAATTCACACCTTGTCATAAAAATAATTGCATTTCGGTTTGCAGAGGCAAAAGAACACACAATTAAAATATCAGGGCTCCTCGTGTAAAATTATTTTTCTTCTCAAGATATCAGACAATCCTGGAGAAATAATTAAAAAAAAAATTAAACAGTTAATCTAAACTACCCTTCTGAACCAAAAGATTCAAAAAATTATGTACTGCACAGAGTGTATTAAACAGTTACTTTTGAAAATATGCCATTTCTATCAATTGTTTGGCAAAGAATAACACAAGCCATTTATTTAACACTTTTAGCTTTTAAGAAGCACTTTTAAAGATAAAAACCCTGATCCATTAGAAGATCTGAAAAGACAGACTTGAAACCAGATAACCCACTAGACGAAATGGAGCAGACCTTCACCAATGGTTCCTCAAGTCTTCGTGCCCTCTGCTTCTCCCTGACTGGTTGGTCCCATTTTGCCACTTATGACAGAAACTTCCATAGACTAATATCACATTAACACAACCACGTTCATTTTTTACACACATGCCAACAATCAGCATGGATTGAGGATACTTAAAAAAAAAAAAAAGAAGCTTCAGCTTTGACTTTTTACTTATGTGAGGAGAACACAACACAGACAAGGCTGACAACTGACAAGAAGATGACACAGCAGAGGCCACCTCACCTACAATGTGCTCATCTTCAAGCTGAGGACAATCAAACTTCTCACCCCCACTGGACCAGGAGGCTTTCCCTGCGCCCCAGGGTCCATCCATGCTGTCGCTCTCAGGCCAGCACCCACTTTGCGAAGCGATGGGCCTTCCTGGCCCAGCATGCTCGCGCCCACAGAACCTTCACATGCCGCGCACACACGCCATTAAGATCTGCTCCCACTGCGCTCATTTTATCACCTCCAGCATCACGTAACTAGTGGTTGTGCTTGCCTCCAGGCACGGCCCTGAGCCAAGACCTTGAGGAACACTCTGTGTCAAGGTGAACTCGCAGAGCCGGGACCCCAGGCTAGGCTGGGGTACCTGCAACACTGCCATGCTCGTGGGTGCGCTCTGCACGTCGGGCGTACCTGAGAACGCCACTACTCAAGCCTTACCCCAACGGCGAGCGGCACCGCCGGCCGCCTCTGCGGGGAGAGCTGCTGCCCAGGCTACGACCTCGCGGCACGGCTCCGCTGCCCCCTCCGCCGCACCGCGACGGCCGTTGGACCCGCTAACGGCTGCACCGCGCCGGCCGTTAGGACCCGCTAACGGCTGCACCGCGCCGGCCCTTGAGTCCCGCTAACGGCTGCACCGCGCCGGCCGTCAGGACCCGCTAACGGCTGCACCGCGCGCCGGCCCTTGAGTCCCGCTAACGGCTGCACTGCGCCTCGCGGCGCCCGCGCACTCACCGAGAAGCCGGCCCAGAAGGGGCAGGAGTGCCGCACGCGGGCCGAGGTGGTGAGCGCCAGCGCGGCGAAGCTGACGGCCACC
>JAWLRI010000032.1:4297913-4352674 GCA_034781795.1 Crypturellus tataupa | reverse complement strand
GGGCGCCCTCGCCGCGCTCCCCCTCCCGCCGGGCGGGAGCAGCCGTTAAACGGGCGGGGCGGCGCGTGACGGGGAGGGGGCGCGGGGCTGCGCGCTGATTGGCTGAGCGCGGGGGCGGCGGGAGAGCGCGGGATGGCAGCGACGCAACGGGAGAAAAGCGTTATATATGTGTGCATATACACGTATATATGTGTATGTACGTGCGCGCGCGTGCGTGGATTTCTTTAATACCGGGGAAAAGGGACGGGTCGAGGTCTTTGGCAAAGCCAAATGAGCGACGCGGAGTTGATGGTTCGTGATAACAAGTGGCGGGATGTCCCGGTAGCTCCAGAGCGGGAGACTCGGTGCTGGAGCGAGCGGCCGCCGCGCCCGCGGCACGGAGCGGTCTCCCCGCGGGGCCGTAGCCGCTGCGCTGCAGCCCGCTCCGCATGGCCCGGCTGGTGACGTGCCCGTAGCCCATCAATGGACTCGGAAGAGAAGGATGAAGAGGAAGAGAGTCTGCAAACGGCCTTCAAAAAGCTGAGAGTGGATGCAGCGGGGTAAGCGAGCAGGAAAAGTGCGGAGTAATGTGGTGTTTGTGGTTAAATAAATGTGGCGTTTGGGGTGGTTTGTATTTTCACCAGTGCAGTTGGTGAAGGGTCTTGCTCTACCAGAGAGAATTAGCAGATCATGTGGACTGCAGTCACTGCAGTCTAATAGGCAAAGCGATATTTCATTTGCTAATTGAGGTACAATATCAATTCTGTGTGATACAGAACTTGTTTCTCCATTTCAAACACGTGCTGGTGCCTTCAGCTGCTCTGTAGCCCAGGAAAATCTGCTGCGAAAGTCTCTGATGTGCAACAGCAACCATCTGCTCCTCCGCAGTGCTCTAGAGAGTCCCCTCTGGTTGGAAATCGTCAAGCTAGATGTGAGCACTGACAATATCAGAGAGTAAAATGTTTGCGGAGGTTGTTGCACTAAAAAATACTCGGGAGCATACTGAGTGTAACGATAATCTATAGTATAAGCCTACTCATTTAAAGTATGAGCTAATAAAATCATGCAGTCTGACAGCACTAAGATGTTTCACCTGATTGCATGTGAAGGGAAGCTTTTTTAGAAATTCCCAGACACAGGAAAACCCTTTGTGTCGATGGTAACTATATTTTACCATATGAACTCATTTCTGTACATGAGTGTTTTGAAGTCAAGCTCTTCCACTTGTTAAAATGTGTTTTTTGTTCTCCTACTATTTGAGGAGGCTTTCTGACAATCAGGAAAAACAAAAAGCTATTCTCTAGATCAGAGAAGCAAGAAAAAATGCTTAAAAAAACATATCCCTTTTCATGTATTACCAATGACCAATTCTGTGGAGTTAGGTTCACTCCTATGATGTTTAAGTATACAAAGATCTGTGCAGGCATGTATTTTGAACAGCTAAACCCTCATGATTAAATCTCTGAAGGTCAACTTCGGGCAGAGCATCTGGACTCACCTGCTTGACTTTAAGTCTCCTATCTCTGATTTCTTTTCTCATGCTCTAATTCACACACGTGGCTAACATAAATAAAGGTATCTGTGCTGGTAGTTTGTTAAATATCTTGGTAATTTCTTACACTTGCTTACAGAGCTAGGTACAGAACACTGTGGCAGGGCATTTATGTTTGTTGTCTGACCCTGGAAGTCCTGAAATAAATTGTTTTTAATTCCTGTTCCTTTTCCACTGCTGTGCTTCACCCACTTCTGTCCCAACTCTTCAGCCCCATGTTACGTGTTCCTGACTGCATTTGCAGTGAAGCAGGAGTCCAAGTTTTAACAATTACTGTCTGGCAGGAACAATTGGAACATGAGTTTACATTCCTTTAATGCAACCTCCTGGTACAAATAGAGCATGACATCAGCTGCTGGACCATTTGACTTTGTTTCATGCCACCTGTCTTCAGGCTCTTAGCAGAGGTCAATAAAAAGAGAAGTTAGATAAATCTCTTTAGGATCCTGTTACTAATCACGGAATGGAAATCAAGGCAGAAAACATAAACGTTGTAGATAAGCATCTAAAACTCTGATGCTCAGTCTAGACCTTGCAAACCACAGGCTGAAGCAGCATCATAATGTGGCATTTTCCTTTTTCCACAGATCTGTTGCAGCTCTCTCTGTGGGTGACGGGACGATTCAGAGAACACCGATAAGAGCAGTTATGGAGGGAGCCAAACAACAGTCTGCTTGCTCTAAAGAAGCTTGGCATGGGTAAAACACATCATTAACTGCACTGTGCATGTATTCCTGTTTTGTTTGAGACATTTAACATTTTCTAATGAAAGCTGTTGTTAGTGAAATGATTATCACAAAGCTTTAGCATAACCATTTCATTCTATGATTTTTAAAGGCTTTCAGCAAAGATTTTTGTCAATATTGTCTCTTCTCTTAGTGTGCCTCAGGCTTTGTTTACTAGTGATTGCCCCAGAGGTCCTTCTCTTCAGTTTTTGTACCATTGCATTTCTTTTTCTACTTTTTAATTTCAGTTTTGAAGAACCTGGATAGTCAGTGCAGTTCTGCCAGCAGCTCTAATCCATATCCAGGTTCTGTACTGTAGTTTAGTCTGTGATGATAGTGGTAAAATGAGAGATCCACCACAAAATATCATTTCTTTAAGCCAGAAGACTTTGGGGGAAATAAATATCTTTAAAACAGAGGTGTTGGAACTCATCTTCCCTGCTGGGGAGCCCACATTTCTTCTGACTCCTCTGCTGTTCCTGTCAGAGGCTTTAGGTGATCCATCATCCAATTCTGTAAGCAGCAAAATCTTCTGAAACATTTTAGCCTTGTTTCAGAAGCTGCTGAGCTGTGGCTTAGATTTTTGAATTACCTACTTGTTCACCTGCTACAACCCAACAGGTGTGTGAGAAAGCCTTGCAGAGGATCGTCAAGAATCCCGCGTCGCAGACGTTCCAAGTCTCCTGTCCTGCATCCTCCCAAGTTCACGTACTGCAGCACGAAAGCCGACAGACAGCTGAAACACAAAAGCCAGTCCGACACAGCAAAGGGTAACGTCACTTCAGAACACGGTACAAAGGACGGCCATGGTTCTCCGTTTGAGGCCAGTGAGGACAGAAGAACCAGAATTGAACCTTTGGAAACTCACACAGCTGCAGAGCCACGGGAGAATACAAGGGAGAATTGCCCTGCTCTCTCTCCATGCTTTGAAACCAGCTTGGATTGTAGCCAAGCTTCAGATTTCCAGTCCTTTTCCATGCTTAGCAATGGCAAGCAGTGCCCTTGTACGGACAAGAAGTGCCAGTGCCAGCGGTGGCGAGCCATGGAGGTGTACTCTTTCTCTGGCTTACGGAGCGTCCTGTCCGAATGTGAGAAAGCAGTCCTAGGAATCCATCCACAGTCTCTTCCCAACAGATCTCCTTGTGGAATGGCTTCATCAAGTTCTCTGAGGTCTTGTTCTGAGCAAGCTCGAGCCTTTGTGGATGATGTGACTATTGAAGATCTTTCAGGATACATGGAATACTACTTATATATTCCCAAGAAGATGTCTCACATGGCAGAGATGATGTATACTTGACTGAAAGCAATAGAGAATCATGAATCAGAGCCTGTGATAATGGTTGGGTTAAATGCCTTGTCAGTGCCATGGCTGTTTTCACTGCTGTGCGTTTGATCAAGTATTTCTTTGCATCATAAAGCTTAGTTTTCTAATAAAATGAAAAATGGAATATAGTTTCTGAGCATAGTTCTAAAAACAATGCACTAAAGTTTCTAAATACATTAACAAAAGCACTGTAGATCAAATAAACTCCTTTTTTTTTTTTGGTTCATGCTGTGGATATTCAAGCTGTGTATGTTATTTTCACTGTGTCTGGGAAGAGCCTTTTAAGCTTTCTTCTGAAATTTTGCAGAGTTCGGAAGATTCATTCTTGATGTGTCTTATTCATCCTCCAGGGAGAAAAATGGGAAAGTATTCAATATTTTAGATAGGATGCATATCCTTTCCTTGAATATTGCCCGATTTTTTTTTCTTTTTTTTTTTCTCCTAATTGGATCAAATTGTGAAGACTTTTCCCTCACAAAGAGGGTGTTGGAGCATGCTTGGACCCTTCCATAGTCTTATCAACTCACTCTTACACAGTTACGTTTATCTACAGATAGCGAAGCACATAAAAGCAAAAATATTTGTTGTTATGCATGCTTTACAGATGGAGTAATTTAAGGAAGAGTGGAATGGGCTAAGAGAGTTAAGAATAAAGCTTCCTTGGGGCCACACAGTCTCCAAAACGGAGATTGTGAAACCATCTACACCAATCAAATACAGTTATATTCAATACCCAGAACAGGATGGAAAGGGATAAATGAGAAGTGTATATCATACACACTTTGCAGTGTGGGATTATAAAATTACATCTGGTTGAAAATACTCCAATAAAACACAGGGGTGCTGAGATGTGAATTAATAAATGTTTGTGTAAACCTTGCATCTTTAAAGCTTGAATAGTTCGACTTAAACTGATTTTACCCCCTAAAACGCATTTTTAAATTAAAGCATGCATTCAATATCAGCTATAAATGCACACTGAACAATTATGAGCAGAATAGTGCAATTTTTACTTTTAACATCAGGATCGGCAAGCCAAGAAGTCACAAACAGTTCTATAAAAATAGAGAGCGGCAGATGTCAACAACTGACTTTACTTTCTGTGCTAGGGAAGTTTCAGATATTCCAGATGATCCTCATTTAATCCTTACTTATTTTCTGTAGATTTTATTCTAATAATCCCTAAAAGTTACACTACAAATCCAGGAAGTATAGATTCAAAGTTCTATTAAAAAATCCAAAATAAATTAGCATGAGACTACAACAAAAACTGTTAGTTTGTTCTTGAGTGTTGCCACTTCATGCACTGAGCATGTAGTATGGCTTGTTATCTTTGATTGCATTTAACTGATTTCTAAAAAATTTATCTCACTTTATATATCTTCCCCCAGGCCTCTTCATACTACAAAAGAGGAAGAGTGACGTTAGGCTATCTAAATAATACATTCAGAAAAGGAAGAATGTTTAATGTCAACCATGATTCCTGAGCTTGAGGGTCTTTTTGGTCTTGTGAGCTTTGATTTTGGGTAATGATACCAGCTGTGCCATTATTTTACCTGTAATTTGTTGATTACATTTTTTTCCTTTTACCTGTAAATTCCCTTGTTCAAATACTCAGAATTGTGTATGTGAACTTACTTTTCCCCGTTTGCTCAGTTTTTCACTGTCTCATTCTTTTCTCCTGCCTCCTCTGGTGCTGTCCTACGTACTCACAAACAGACAAGAGTTTCTCTCATTTGCTTGTGCTTGCCTCACTTTGTCCCCTCTTTTCAGTAAATCTGATGTACTTTGCTTTTAAACCTGAATATTTAGTACTAGTTATCTCTACTGCTGCTGTTTTTCAGAGGACATTTCTGCTTCCACAGAGGGTGGCCGCTTGTGTTTCTGTCCATGATTTATTTCCGTGCCCCCTTTCAAAGTGTTTGAGGTACTGTTGCTAAATGCTGCATTTCTCCCTTTTAAACTCTCACCCCTGCATCTCGGTGAGTGTTGACCTAGAACAAATGCTTTCGAAGAGGGGACGTATCTCTGTAGAGTGCACAAATGCAATTTAAACGTGGCACTAGTTGCCTGTTAGGGGAATGGGACTCGCTCCCCTTTGCTGGAGCGCTAGGAAGCGGCCAGCCAGGCTCTTCCCTGGAGGTGTGGGATGACTGATTGAAGGTCACCTTCATGCTGTTGTTTCTGCTATGGAGTGCAGTGCTGCTTAATAAAACTTAATAAAGTACAAAAAAAACCCCAGAAGTGTCTCAACCTTCAAGCTGGTGTTGCATAAAACTAGCAGTGAACGTGAACACTGCAAGCACATGAGAGTTCCCCAGTTGTGCGGCCGCTACCGCAGCACAACACGCAGCCAGCCTGGTGAAAACGGGGGTTTAGGAAGTGATGGGAGTTAAACTAGCCCAAGATAAACCCCAGAGCTGAGGGCAACAACTCAGATGATTGTCACACAGCCAAAGCAGGAGGAAATAGTAATGAGAAGAGGTTCCCCAGTGGCACTTTCAGTATGTGCTAAAGAAAGATAGAGGGAAATGGGAGGAGAGGGAAGAGAGACCAGAACTCAGTAGTTTCCAGTTTCTGATTTACCTTCTCTGCAGGTCTCAAACTTAGCTTCTTTTAAAGACTTCCCAACTTAGCTCACACCCTCAGGCCCTCTAATAACTCAGTAGCTCTTGCTTTCTGCCCAACTGATGGCTCAAGCTTCACTAGCCAAGAGATCTTCTCGGTGACTGTCTGCACAGCACAACCAGCCTGGGCGATCGGCACTGGCTCTCGGCACCGAAGGGCAAAGCGCAGTCCGTGTTACGGCCTTCATGCCGTTTCGGTACCTGCAGGCAGAAGCCGAGTGTTTTTTTCTGAGCAGAGATGCTCTGGAGTTTGCCCCAGCCAAAGAATTTGCCTAAAAATTAAGAGGAAAATTTCCTCTCAAACATTCCCAGAAACAGGAATTTCTGGGCCAGGAGGGAGGACTGAAGTGGACAGCTGCAGGGCACGGGAGAGGCTCTCTGGGAAAATCCGAGCTGTCTGTCCCAAGAGCTCCCAAACCCCACTGCTCCTCACCACAAGACAAGTCATAAGCCCTGGGTTCTCTCTTTGTCATATATTTTTTCTATGTTTTTTTTTTCCTTGCTCCAGATTTTAAATCCCTCACGACATCCCTGGTTTTTGCCATCCACTGCACACAGCTGAATAACGGCTGTGTGAAGTAGATGCAGCCAGTGGCAACTCTCCACCGCGTCTGTCTGCTTCCCTACCAGCCACTCCAGGCTCTGTGCAGCGGGAACACCTTGTCCAGAGCACCCTCATGCCAGCTGAAGTAGGTATTTTCCATCTCACGGTACCTCTGCACTTTCTACGTCAGCAAAACCAAGGTCTTTTTTTAGTATCCACCCCCTCCCCCCAATATTTTCCAAGTTACATCATCATCTAGCTTCAGGATTAGTTCGAGACATGATGCACAGGAGCGCCCTGGATCAATGAATTCATTTCTCTCCTTACAGAAGCTCAGCTGAGACGTGTCTAAGCCTTACACTGGCAGGCACTGACTCAGGCCACAGAGGAAAAGCAACGGAGCTGAATCCAACCACCAAAACCTCCTTGCCGCCTGCTGTGCTAAAACTGGGACACACTTCTCTGTCCGGAAAAAGTCAATTCCAGGACTTTGTCTTCTTTCCACCCACTGCTTAAACCTGCACCAAACCTGACGCAAGACACATCAGGCAGCAAGTTGGCAGGTCGGTGCCTGCACTGCTTGCCCTAGTTCCTGCCTTCCACCAAGGCTTTGCCAAACACGAGCAGCCTCAGCCCTCACGCTGTCGCCGATGGGAAGGCCGGACACGTTCCCAAGGTCACGCAATGCCAGGGAAGAGCTAAAGGCAGCCGCACTAATCCTGCCCGCAAGCCTTCGCTCGGCTTAGTAAGCAGAAACCCAGCTACGTGCTAAATAAATCAGTGCCTCTGGAGGCGGTGATGCCTGCAGGATACAAGCAGACGCTGCTGTCTCTTTTTCCAACTGCGCAGCATGAATTCAGCGCAGCGCTTGCCGCTAGATGGAGCGTCCTGGACAGTGCTGCGCGGGAGGCGACGCGCTCTGTTTATCCCCAGCGGTTCCTTTAATGTCTATACCTGGAGTGCTGGCCCTGGATAAGGTGCCTTTTCCAGGGACAGAGCCAAGGAAGATGCTCCCCCAAGAGCGAGTGCTTGCCTGGGACATGTCCATGGTGGGAAAGGCTGGTGGGGCAGGAGCTGGTGCAGACGGAGCTGCTCAGAGCCTCTGGTGGGGATGGTGATGGGGCAGCGGGTGCCCCAGAGTGGTGCCCCACTCGCCTGCGCTGCCCGGAGCCCTCAGCCCAGCTCTAGCCTGGGGAGGCTGTAGGGGAAGAGCCTTGGTCATTAGGAGGGTCTTGTCCCCAAGGCCAGCACAGGGGGGGTCCGGGCAGGGAGGTGGCAGAAGCAAAGGGCAGTGCTGCCCAACCTTGTGCCCTCTCCATACCCCACCACAAATACACTTGCCACTGCAGTGAGGCAGGTGACATGATGCCAAGGGAAGCGGCTCGTTCATTCCCAGTTTCCTGCCCCTGAAAATTGCTCCTCTCACTATGTTTGTGGGGGCCAGGTAGATGGCTCCCATCCCGTCCCTTCCAGGCACCCTTAGGTGAGGGGCGGTGCAGTCCCCCAATGGGAAAGACTCCTGCAAACTCTCCCCCAGGGCCTTGGACATACAAAGAGCTCCCACGGATGAGGGCAGACACCGCCCGCCCCAGGCACCTTGACAATTCCAAAAACCAATCCCTGTTTCGGCACACAGCTGTGTCGGGTGGCACAGGCTGCCCAGGGCTCCAGTGCCCAGCCTGGGCTCCCCAGCCCCATGGGCAGGATTAATCCGCGCTCTCCCGCTCCCAGACAAAGCTGGGGTCTCCCCTCGGCCCCGCTGCCGCTCTGCACAAGGACACCCTGCCGGCGGCTCAAAGCCAGGGCCTCCCAACAGGGCTGCTCATCCTGCTGTGTCCGAGCCGAGAGACTCCATCCCTGCTGCAGGACCCTCTGGAGCCGCAGGGCGGGAGCAGCGCGGCTCCTGCGGCCTGCGAGCAGAGCAGCACCGCGGAGCCGCACACTGCAGCCGCCTCCGGCCCAGGAATAGGAGCGAGACCAGAAGTAGCCCCCTGAAAAGTGCCCTGCCACTACTGTGCGGTCCGTACTGCACGTGCAGGCGCCTCTCTGACCCAGGAAACTACAGCATGAGGGAAGGATGTTAAGCAGGTGCCTGCAAAAGCCTAGACCTGCCTGTGTTAAAAACAAGAGCATCATCTCACTATACACCAGCATGGCTTAGGTAGTACAACCACGGGAGAGTGGGCGCCGTTAGAGCACATAATTAACTTGGAGTAAAATTACTTTTGTACAGAGTGTGGTACCTACGAATAATTACCCAGTAGTAATGCATCTACTATAATATTGTTATGATCACAGCAAAAATCCTCAACACGCAAACCGGGCTTAAATATTTTTCTCAAGTCCTCTCTCATTTTTCAGCTCCGTTTTGTGTAACATAGTTGTTTGGAGAGGAAGTCCAAGAGGGTGCCTTGATGGATAAAGTTCCTAAAGATTATATCCCCTCATTTTTTATTTTAATTCCTTCACTGTAACAAAGCAAAACAACCCTCTACAACTTTCTTTTCGCTTAAATCTCTGTCCTCACTACGTAACAGGCCAAGCAAGCAGCTGCTCACAGATGATACAGCTGCTGTCACCCACCATGGCTATTACCTTGCTCTAGCACACCTGCAAGCAACATTTTAATCAGCTCCACAGAACACCTGACCAAACTCCAGCACTGACGGGGCAGCTGATTCCCTGCAACGTGGTCAAGAGAAGAGTTGGCAGAATCTTAGTCTTCCTGACCAGAAACAGAGTATGAACTGGTTAATAACCAAACCCTGTTGCCCACTTGTCAGCCCCAAGTGACATTCCCTATTGTGAATGCTTGGGGTAAGCTATTCGCACCTGAGAAACAAAACAAAATGAAGCAAAACAAGCAGAAGGGCTAAAAGACAAAGGAAAGAATGCAGACTGAATGTTACAGATCACACTGAATTTTAGTTCTACCCTGTTCACACAGAGAACTACCTTTCACTTATTTAATGAAGTACAGCTGCTTGCTACCCAAAATTGGACATATTACTTCAAAATACACCTTTCAAAGTAGAGTTTGTATTATAATATTTGCCAAACATCAGCATGAAAGTCCTACCCCAAATCCCAGAACTTCTGCAATTGCCTTGATTGCGCCACTTATTCCCCAGACCATCCAGGAAGGCTTAAAGCTGTTCAACAGCAGGACAATTAGAAACCTGATAAAGAATAAATGCATTTAAACCTCGTTGTGGGTGCTCTCATTCAGGAGTAAAGTGGCCTTAGGGCTTGGGAAAATTAGGACATGATACCCTGGGATGTGAATTTACAATTCACTATCTCCCTGTGCTGATACTACTGCATGCAATAAGTACAAAGCAAATTTCTTTTATTTTCAAGGACTTTCTGGCTGGCACACGAATCCACATCTGTGCAGGCTCCAGAGGACCTGGCACTGCGAGTCCTTGGCTGTTCATGAACTTCACCTGTGGGTAAGCTCTGCATTTTGCTCCTGGTATGACAAACTAAGGCTAACAGAAAACAAGTATTTTGTTTTCTGGTAAGATTACACTAGAGTTTATGCTGATGTCTCATCATATTCCCTTTAATTTTCCCCAGTATTCAAGTGTAGATATTGCTTAAGATCTAAATTAGCTCTTGATACACTTCTTTGATTTCTCAGAAGGCTCTTAATTTCTGGATTACTTTGCTGAAATTCCCTTTTAATTCATAATGATTTGAAAGCAATTTTGGGAGTTTCATTTGCCTTATCTTTTAATGAAGATATTTTGTTTAAGAGGTTTCTTTGAATATGCTCATTGATATTTTTAATGTCTATCATTGATTATATCTAAAAGCAGGATACAAGATGAAATTTCTTCCACAACCAAAGTAACAAAAGCTTTACAATAGCCATGTTTACACTTAAACACAGTAGTGTACTAATACTTAATTTAACAAAACATGATCATTTCCCAAAGGCAGCCAGAAGGGCATTATCTATCAGACCTTATTATTAGTCTGTTGAAAATCATCAAAACTCAGGAGACAGCATGTTAATGATCCCACTTCTATGGTAATTGTCTCATTACTGTCAGTCTGGTACTGGCTCCCAACCAGTTCAGAAAGCAACTTCATGCTTTATAGTAATAGCTATATTGGTGGCTTGAGTTTTCTATTTATCCTACACCACTCCAGCTTTAGTGAATTCCATGCCTCTATCTGCCCAATCATGTTATTTGAAATCCATTAAGTACATGACATTTTCAAGAGTGACAGAAATGGGAAACCAATTTAAAAAAGTAAATTCATAGTTGTAATTAGCTTTGCCTACCAATTAACACAGATAATAAGGAAACTGTTAAAAGGTGCCCTACAGGGTTTAGATATTGAAAATCTGCCTAAGGGCTCTGCTACTGTCACTTATACATAACATGTCTCCGAAATTTGCATACTTTACATAATTTAATTATGTTAAGTAGCTCTTCATAGAGCTTTAAGGACCTAAAAAATCACTAGGGATCTGAATTGAATCACATAGCATACAGCTTAAAGATGTATGTATACATCTTTAAAGGTTGGGGTTTGTTTTGTTTTTTAATTCTACTTAACAAGTAATTTCTCAGCCCTTTGGGAGCGGGGGCCTTAGAACGACAGGAGCAGTAATTCTACCTGTGTCTGCCCTGCTCATCCTTCAGAGGCAATTCAGCATCAAGACATCAACGGCTGGGATAAATTCAAACCACGTATACCATTATTTCTTGACAAGTTTCTTAATAACACTTTTTCTACAGCTACACTTTGGCCTGTTTTGGAAAATAACTTGCAATGTACTCCACCTTGCTTTATCTCTGATTACCAGGTACAATATTATAAGATCACATCCCATTGTTACCCAGGTAGTGAAATCAATTTTGTAGACACAAATACCTAAATAAAAACTTTCTATCATTGGTAGAATTGAGGAGCAACATATTCCCGCAGACCTTTAGGTAAATAATATTCAATTTCAAAGGCAACAGAAGCTGGTATTCCAGCAAACTGAAAACAAAGATTGTGTTTCCACACAGTCAATTTTCCAAAAGGTTGTCCTGGGGAGAGAAAGGAGAGCAAGACAGCTAATAATAAAGATTGCTTTATCATCAGAATTCTACAGAAAATATCCTACTTTTTTAGGTAAGAAAGACAATGGGTAATACATGCAATTGCCCACCAATACAGGAAAGGATCACAGTGTGTTAGGCCTGTGGAAAACCTAACCCTTAAGATGGCTCCCTATTGAGAGAGCCATCTGTGTCTGCTGTTATTTTGCTTTCTGATAACTAAATAATAGTGCTTAAAGTGGGACTCCTGTCTGTGTCTGATAGACCAGTAGCTAAATAAGGAACTACTAAAACCCAATTTCCCTCTACTTTTATTCTAATGAAGTTCTTTTCTTTTTAAACACAACTTTTTTTTTTCTTTTTACTTTACAAATCAATAATGGAAAAGGTCAATTCCAGTCCCCTCTTTTGAATTTTTTTTTTGTTTAAATGAACAAGTTCATAGAAAGTCTACACGGAAAGTTCACAAAACATTCCGATTCTGTGTACAAAATCATATTATGAATCAACACACACAAAGAATATCACTAAGGTCAATAAGTTTTGACCCAAAATCTGACTAAAAGCTAATTTTGTGCTTGAAACACTACAGAAGCGCACACTTATCAATGCCTTTTAAAAGGATATATTAAAATCAACAGCATCTACCTAGCATTCAGTAGCCTTGATAATAAACCAGTGACTAGACAGCATCTTCTCTCAATGTTAACATGAAGGTGAAGTCACGAGTTGCAGAACATTGCCCTTGGTGGTGGGACAACTGTGCACAGAGGAAAAATTCCCTTCCTTGGCTATTTAAGGACTTGAATTATACATGGATTCCTGAACCTTTTGGCTGTGTTTCACATCACATTGTACCTGCGTATTAGTCTGCTTCTCTCATCAAAGAGCAGATTTGAAGGAGGAAGAATAAAGTTAAGCAACTGCAGTTACTTTATACTCATTGTTACTTTTCTGCTCTCTCATGTTTTCTACACAGAAGATAATCACAGGTTGTTTGGGTTTTACAAAAATGTTGCCCTTTAACAATATCACTGAAATGTATATAAAAGCATAGGATTTACTTCCATGTATAAGCCAAAGGGTTTTTAAACAGGAAAGCTTTTCAGGTAGAGATGAAAGAAGCCTCAATTTCCATGCTTTAATCTGAAAATAGTCTGGGTCCCTTCTTCAGAAACACCTACCTTTGAATTACTTCCTCCATGATTGGCTGCCCTGATGGATGTCCTGGAGTGCTGAAGACATCGCTGAAATCAAGATAATTGCCCTGCATTTTATGACTGCTTGAAAGTTGAAATTGGGTACGTGTCTGGGATCTGAAAAATAATCTGCCCCATGGTTTTACATAAGGGAAGCTCAAATTCAAATCTCTCAACCATGACAAGATTCTCAACCTGGCAGAAAATCCACTCACTCTGAACACAAAAGAAAACAAAACCAAAAAAAACAAACAAAAATTCCACACAACACAAAATGAGGAAATATCTGGTATTTTCTGTTGAAACACATTAAAGAGTTGGGATTTTTTCTGTTGCAAAAATTGAATTTCTGCTTGGCTTAGCAAAAGTATTGGTGTTGGAGAGACTAATCTGTGAAATGAAATGGAAAAAATAATATTTTCAAGATCAAAGTTTTGGGCAGACTTTTCTGGTTTGATACTTTACAGTATTTCATTTTTTTTCTACACAACTTTAAAGTCTGCAACATTTTTCTACATACACAAGTGGCTGTAGTAACCACAGTCCTTACTGATCTCAAGTCACCAAGAGTAGAAAATATTGTGTTAATGCAGGATTGGCCGTTTCCTACTGTCTTTTCTAAAGTAACAGGAATTTAAAGACCCAGAGTTTACTATAGTATTTTTACTATAGAACTTAAAGCAGCTAAAAGTCCAAAATAAAACTTAACGTGATCTCTTAAAGAGAGTGCACTATATCAACATTTCAGTGCATCATTTTATCAAAAAGCACATCTGAATTTTAGTGTCTTAGCTGAAAAACCACCTTAAGCATCTGCAGTACATTTTAAATTTCCTTTATTGAAAGATAAATTAATGTTAGTCTTCTGATTTAATAGAAGACAAGGACTTTTAGTTTGCTGAAGAAAAACATAATTAATGTCTTAAACATTAGAGAAATTCTCATTTTGATTCAAGAAATAAAACTTCTAAGAAAGTCATTTTTCTGATTTACAGGTGAATGATTTGAAGTGTTTAGAGAGAGAAATCAATAGTCTATCTAAAGTATCTTGATGAGATCGTGGATTTTCTGGTAGAGGACTTGAAATCAGCAATTAATCTGCCTGTGGGGATTTACCCATTTTTCTCAGTTTGCACATTACCAAAAAGATAAAAGGACAATATAACAGATTTACTATCCATACCAAGTAATTGTCTTAACTCTTCTAAGGCAAAGCTAGGGAAACCTTTCCAAGTTTTTACTTGGTATATTTTTCCCTCTTATGAGGGATTTTCTGTGGATAAAGTGCCCATTTTATTGTTTCCATAACAAATAATTTTTAATGGAACTAGGCCAAAAATGAAGAAACAATTATTCTGCTTTTTCATTTCCCAATCAACCAATAAGCACAGTTCACAAAACTGAATACAAGACAAACCCTCTTATTTCTGGATAGCTCTACCTTGTACCATACAGTTTATGAAAGCCAGACTGTCCTTGTTCTTGTCATCCGTAGGTGAGTACCGTTTTAAACACAGCGTCAAAGGATCTTTCTTGGACAACCAGAAATTTGTGTTTGATGACTGAGACATTCCAATTTTACTCGGATGGGACAGATGATCTAGACAGATTAAGGGCTAGGTGGCCCACTTGGAAAAATTTAGTTAGAAGCCACTCTGAATGTAATCTTTTTTTTTTTTTCTTTCTTTCCTAATTAAAAATTGAATTAATCAGAAAGACTGTTCAGCCTAAGATGTTCTTTCCAGCCTAAATAATATGGTTAGCTGAAATTAAGAATCATTAAAATTTCTTTTCTTCCTACATGAAAGGATAATTTGTATTTCAATTTTACTATACTTGTCCTTTCTCTCTATAAATTTAGTCAACTGCAGTTGACTTCCAAGGAAACAACAGACACAGCTGATTCCCCTTCCAGCAGCGGTCAGCGCTTGCAAGTGCCACTGAAACAGCACTGAGCACAGAAGGCCAGTCTGAAGCTGCCCTGAGAAAGCCTCACGCCCAAGTCTCAGTCCTCGGTTCCCTCCAAGGTGACGGCAACACTGGTACGTTCCTATTTACATGCCCCGGACTGCAGTTCCTATTCTGAATGTTTTCACACCTTGTCGTTAAAGTTTGATACAACTTCAAGTCAAGTAAACTTTAAGTAAGTAAAGATAGGAGGTGCTTTCAACCCTTAATACATAATTGAGATAATAATAATCCCCAGCAATAAATAGAACATGGATATGTTCATGCATGTTTCACATACTAATATCTCAAAACATAAAGGAGCACCTAGCTATGATTGACTTCAGAACCATAACTCATACAGATTAAAGTGTAAGTGTACATGTGGTTCAATAAGCACAGGCCTAACCAGAACAGCTGCCAATAAACCGTTGCATTAAAGGAAGTTTTCGGTTTACAAGCAGTGAGCAGCACGGAACTGAAAGTACTTTTGGTACCATAGAGACTAAATAGTAAATATTACACTTATTAGTATATAGCAATTTCCAGAATAATTAAGTGCAAAAGAAATGACAAGTAAGCAAGTTAGCTAACAATATAAAAATGAAAATCATACTATAATACTCATAACTATGCTACAAGTATGTTTTTTGACAAACAGCTTGATAACACTGAAATCATATAAATGTTTAACCAAAAAAAGTACAGAGGATAAAGGGAAATAAAAGGAACCAATTTCCTGATTTTAAAGCCCCAAGGAAACAGTTTATGAAAATACATATCTGATTATTCCAACATACTCTGCAGTAGCCCTGATAATTCTTCTATGATGGAAATAAAAGCATTCTCTGAAAAGCAAATCTTACTTCGCTTATAAAATTCCAAAATTCATGCCCATACATTTCCTTGCAATTAAACATTGTGTTTTGAGCAGCTCCTCAGCTGGTTTAAATCATTAAGTCTTTTAAAAGCATCTGAGGATCTGACATTAAGTATTTTCTGTAATTGGAAACACTTGCAATTAAAAAAAAAATGGTACAAGAATCTGTTCACATTTTAGGCCATTTTATCTATTTCTGTTTGCTCCCAGCTTACAAGAGAAAATATATTTACATACATGCACACAACTGCCATGATATATTCCTGAAAAATCTGTAAAAATACATCCATTCAGTTTACCCATTTTTGAACTGTAAATGCAGATAAGGACTTGGTACAGTTAGCTCATGGATTTTTTTTTGTTGGAAAAAAAACTACAAACTTTCTAGGTACAAAAAGAATTGCTAATTTAAGGAGGGTTTTGCAGCTTTTCTTAGTAGTGTGTGTATATTTATTTATATTTATGTGTCTCCAAAGGTTGAGTTTTCCTCACTCCTTTTCTACAAATTGTTCCTAATAAGACTTTTTAGTTCCTTTAAGCAAAAGTACTTGGAATGCTGTTTTGCTCTTTCTATCAGAAGCATGAAGCTAGATCACAGAATCTGAACTAAGAAGATACATGGCTTTGGATTATTTTCTCAGCATTCTTATTTACAAAATACACATGAAAATCAGAGGCAAAATTGTCAGTCTCTATGTATCTCTAATGC
Organism: Crypturellus tataupa; assembly: GCA_034781795.1. Taxonomy (NCBI): domain Eukaryota; kingdom Metazoa; phylum Chordata; class Aves; order Tinamiformes; family Tinamidae; genus Crypturellus; species Crypturellus tataupa. Next base: position 4,336,125 of record JAWLRI010000032.1, on the reverse strand, counting down.
CTTCAAATGATTTGTAAGCTCTAGGTTAGTATTTTATATAGTGTCTGACAGTACAGGATTAGAAAAATTCACTCTATTCACACTTCTGCCAGATGCGGAAGGGTTAAACTGTACAGTGACATACCAAAAGCCTTAATTGTACTGAGGAGGAACAATGCAGAGATGAAGTTGCCTGGTTTTGTCACATTGTGGAGAACTTGCACACCTAAGTCAGAGCAGCCCTCAGGCACTTCAAACTTCTCCAGCTGGCAGCTTCACAGCAAATCACTCACTGACCTTAGTGGTAGTCAGACTGCAATACACAGACTTTAAGTAATACCTCAGATTGGCACAAAAATTCCTCCAACATCTCTTGAGGCTCTAGTCATTCTGGTTTTTAAGAGTGAAACAACTTGCCACACTGCAGCATTATGGCACTAGTAGAGGTAAGCCTGGTAAATGCTAGATACCTTAGCAGAGGTCCATTGAATGGTGCCATGTTTTTTTTTTTTTTTAAATAGTCACTTCCTAGGAAAAAGCATTTTTTTGACAACAGAAGACAGGTAGTCAATCTACACGCTGAAAAGCTTTATGAATAAACAGAGGCAAAGCCTAGCGTTTTAACTGAACAGTTTACAGGGATGACACTCATGAATTTGTCTGCTAAACACAGTAGACTTATATGGAAGATTTGTGTTCAGGAGATGCTGCCCCTGCTTCTTTCTACCTACTTAGCTTTGGCACTGAAAACGTTTACAGCTCAGAGTCAATGGATCAGTATTAAAAGAGATAGCCCTTAAATATGCTTTAGGTTTCCTAATTTTCCAACTCTGCTTTCTCTACCAGCAAGAAACTCGGACATTTGACTCCAGCATGGCAAAGGAACCATTAAAAAAACAACTGAGGGAATTTACGTTCTGTTGCTACATTTGCTCCATGTAATCTACTACACTTCACTGCCCTCACTCTCCCAAATTACCCGCAACACATTCAAATTAAATTATTGGCAAAAATCAGACTACTCTTGACCTAATCCTGGAGTCATAACATTTCTTGTATATTCTGGTGCGGGAAAGATGTGCTGTGTTTAGTATGGTCTCAGTTAAAGGATGCAGTCTAGCTTTTTAAATTATTATTTTTTTAATTAATTGTTGCTGAGGGGACAGAATGTATCACTGAGGAGGATATATTGCCTCTTGTTAGAAAAGCCCCCACTCCATTGCCCTCGCTGGAAGGAAAACCCCAGGGCAGCGACTGACACCTGGGTGGGCACAGCGAGAGCCCCAGCACGTCCAGCCCTGCAGCCTCAGCTGCCTCACACTTCTCCAGAAACGGGGTGGAGGGCTGAGAGCCGGGCCTCGGGGGAAGCTTTTAGTGCCTTGAATTGCAAGGGATCAAGACCTACAGCTCTGAAGGGGCTCAGCCAGACCACTCAGGTTTCGCCTTGCAGAAGGCTTAGGCTGACCCTCCTTACCTGGATGACATGTGGGCAAATGAGTATTTTGTTTGACTTCCTTTTCTGCTACTACAATTTTCTCCTTTATATCTTTGCTTGTAACAAATTTTGTACTACTTTTCTTCTTCCAATTAGATTTTATTACTATTTATCTCTATGCAGGCACTGCAGGGAAACTCTTCTGACTTTAACATATTGCCTGGAAAGAAAAGTGTTTTCTCCAAAGTACAACAGAATCTTGTTTGTTTAAAACAAACATGTCTGAACAGAAGTTATTTCTTCTGAAATGAATCACTCATAGAAAACTATCCTATCTGAATAAATCCCATGTTTCCCCAAGATATGCAAAATTCTTGTAACTAAATTTATTGTTTTTTAAACAAGAATTTTATAGGAAAATAAATAATATTTATTTACCACAGAAGACACTGAAAGTCATTATTAAATGAAAATGATAAGCCATCTTGATTGTGCTGATTATTCTAGAAGTGAAATAAGAGGTATCATATGACCCAAGCTTGCTTTAGTATTTTCAAATGCTGGTATCATCAGCAACAATATAAAACCCACAATATTTGACAGAAATATCATTGATATTAAACAGTATTGATAGGAATTATCAGTGCATAATTTACAGTGTACTGAAACAACCTGCACATTTTAATTACATTGCGGTACTTGTGAGAGAACAGCACAAGAAAGCCTGGCAAGAACTATGTGGGTAGAACATAAGCCGAGTATAGTGGTTTGGCAGAGAAAAAAACTCCCTGCGGGATTTATAATAAGAACAATAACAAAACATTAGAGAGGTGTGTGAAAAAAGTAATTACTCTAACGAAGTATTAGTTACTATGACAAGCATTTGAAAAAAGCAGGATTATCCTAAATGTTCCAAATAATTAAGCGGATTGTCTTCCTGCTCTCCATACAAAGAAGTTAGTGAGAAATTCCAATAAGGCACTGTGCTTCCTTCTCCAAAACCAGCAAATTCCCAAGGTCGTCTTGCATAGAGCTCAGATTACTCTTCACACAGCATTTTAGTGCAGTTCTTAATACAGTTTTTAATCTTTCACTAGTTAAAGCACCTCTTCCCAAAGGGCCTTTTTACAGTTTGCCAGATTGTTCAGTGCCCTCTGTTTCACCCTGCAGTAATCAGCATTTCTCCTGCTGGCACCAAGAGGGATATAAAAAGCCAGATTTACTTCTCACCAATGCTGGTGCAATGTCACATACCTTCCCAGTTGCATGGATTTCACTGAAAGGAGACCATGGCAGGAGAGGCCACGGTTTTTGCCTGTCATGGGTCCCGGGCAGGGGAGGACGTGCTGTGTTACTGAATGGGAGCAGGGAGTCCTGTGGGAAAACTCCGTGCAGATCAACACCCCAGGAGAAAGCAAGTTTAGAAAAGGGCTTTAGTTTGTTGTGCACTAAAAGTCAACTTACCATCTTTGGAAGACCTTGTTTAAGAACTTGAATCAGACTTTAGTATCATGAATTGGACTCCTGGCTGAGCACCAAGTTTCTGGAGCAGTAACTGCTTTGGAGAGGTTGTGCCAGAGCACCAGGACCCCCCTGCACAGCAGCAGAGACCCCTCATGATGCCGCTGCGCTGTCAAACAGAGAAAACAGGAGCTGCAAAACCTCCTAAAGACCAAGGCTGAGGTGAGAGAAAGCCCAAAGCAGATGGCTTATACCATAGGATACCAAAAAGTGAGTGCAGAATGGAATAACATAGTTAGAGCACACTGTACTGGGGCTAATGTATAGAAATACAGTTGCACAGGAAGGGTAGGTCAGGGCATCGCTCCGTTTGGGATTAGCTCATGGAATAGGAAGATGATAGTGAGCTTCCTCCTCATATGGTCATAAGGAGCCACGTCTACATCTTTATTTGCAGGATTCAAGTTTCTGCAAGTTCAAGTGAACTTGTTTTCATTTTAGCAGCCCTCAAGGACTCTGAACAAAACACAATCTTTTATTTTTCTGGAGAAATGTTGCATCCTACATCCTACAGAAAGTTTACTGTATCGAAGAAAGTATGTCCTGTTTCTCACGGCTGCTCTTCAAGACATGATCTACAAGGTTCCCTAAAGCATGCCGAAAATAGTGGTTAAAGAGGTGATGAAATATCAGGGGGTTGTATTTTGTACTTTATCAATTTATAGGTACAGATGCCTTAAATTGTCCTGAGTCACAGAATCAATGACCATTTTGTTAGAGAATCAATTTGTCTTTCAATTTCTTACACAACAGAGAAATATAGCGTCCTTTGTAAAGCATAAACACCTCATAAATAGCAAGAGTGACATTAGTAAGTATAACATGTGTGATTTTCAATAAAAATGATCTTATAAGAATGAAACAAAAGTATTTTCTTTATATATAATATGACAATCCCAAATACTTTTTCTCAGTCCGGGGGATATATTTGCTTTTTAAGACTCTGTTAATTATGCTCTTTTCTCACACATTTCACAGCATTTCTCTCATTCCACATATAAATAAGCTCATCAGCGTCAATCAGCCTGAATAATTCTGTGCATTCCTTGAGCTAATGTAGCTGCTTTAGATAGTTTCATACTATGCAAATAAAATTTTCTAGGAAAGGAATCAACATAAACTCAAAATAAAATCTACTAGGTATGTTTATCTCTCTCTCAGAAAGATGCTCTGTTTCATTATTATTAAACTTTTTAATCAAAAACTCACCACCATCAGCCCAATGTGTATTTAAGATCCCAAACAAAATATCAGAGGGCATTTGGAAAGCATAGTGTCTCATTTCAGTTTTGCAATTAGAAAGGAAGGATGTGGCTAAGTGAACTATTCTATTTATCTCTATTTTCTAAGCTATCCCTGCTAACTTCTTGTAATTAACTACGTGCTGTCCTGCTTAAGCAGACTAGGGCAAACTAGATCCCATAGAAACAGGATCCTAAATGCTGTATTTTATGAAGTGAGAACACACCTCTGCACATGAGCATCCCATTGAAATGAGATGGTTCAAGCCACTCCTTGACTATCTCTAGATAACATCAACAAAAATCAGTAAGGTTACATCATCTTTTAGAAAGAGCTAAGTATTGATCATTACATACAAAGATGATGATAATCATCTATTTTTTTTTTTTAATAAATACTTGTATTAAATTGCCTACCAGGAATCTAGGAGCCACACTTAAGACAAAAGACTAAACATATTAGACAAATGACAAAAGCACTCTGCAAGACAGCAGGAGGAAAATCATGAAAGAGCAAAAAAGCTACACAATCCAAAGCCATTTTTCACTGAAATGTCCATAGTGTTTCCAGAAAATTGTACCATCCCTCAGCCTTTATGAAGGCCCAGTGCTGCCTAGCGGTTACGCAGCATCTTGCAGAGCTCCCATCCAGTCTTCACAGTGCCCTGCAGTGCCCCTAAGGACACTGTTTCAGCTTTGATTTCTTTGTGCAATCTGAATGTTAGACCTTTGGCTCTCCCATAAATTGCATACATGCTTTATGTGTTATTCTTTGAGAAAATGAGAGGAGCAAAATATGCTGAGGCTTTGCACAGTGGTACCGACTTGTTAATATTTTAGGCTGACTTGTTTTTTTTACAGGTATATCTCTTGCAATAAGAAAACTTTTTTTTTTTTTTTGCTGCTGAAACAGCAAATATAGCAACAGCCAGAGAGAAGTCAGTGTGCAAGTTTCTATTTATCATGCACATAACAGCAGTGGCATAAGGAACTATTCTGAAACAGCACATTTATGAAAAGGAACCTTTTATACAGGTTCTCTTGGATGCTACAATGTTGCTCCAAGTCAGAGTATTATCTCAAACAATTTATAGCTACAATAAAAGAAAGTAACCCATTATCTTACAGTGCTTCTAAAATGATATATAGAATGGACAGAACTATTATCCCTGAAGAACCTGGAATAGAATGACATAGTAAAAAAAAGATGTACTTGGAAACTGTTGAGTTATATCAGGGATAAATATATCTATAATCAAGGACCAAGTTCTGTCTTGTTTTTGTAGATAACACTGTAATATGACTAGGGCATTACCAAATGTATAACAGTGTCCTAGAATATCACAAATCATTTTTTTTTACCCACAAAGTATATTTTATCTTGATAGAAAAGGTCAGGCAAATCTTATTGCTCTATTATATACATCACTTTATCCTTTTCAGATACAGTTATATGCATTCTCAGAAAATGAAATAAAATACGAATATCATTTTCTAGGTGAGAAGAAATCCTTGGATGCATCATTGTACAACTTCTCAGTGCTGTATCTTTTTTTTTTTTTTTAAATTAGAGGGAAACATATTTGAAATGTGTTACAATTCCAGTCAGTCTTTACACAAACATAGGGTTAGATATGTTAAAACCATACAAACAAAAAAACTCAGTGGCTTTGAGACGTGGTTGACGAAGTCCTTATCGTTCCAGGAAAGTCACCACTTATGTAATGACAGTTGTTATGGGCCGGATCATAGATTGGGCACTGAAACACTTCTTCTGATCCATTTGGGTGCAAATATGCGTTGTTAATGACTAGCTCATTAGCCTCAACAATGTTACAGGGTTGTGACTAGCCAATTGAACTAAATTAGTGCCTAGGATAGAAATGTTAGGCACATACTTTACATAAAAGATTTCTTTCATATGTGAATCATCCTAGCAATTTCAGTAACCTTCTCAATTACCATAAGCAGTTCTGGGTTAATTAAAAGTTTTCAGTGAAATAGGAAAGGAGGGTTTTGATTTGCAGAAACTCAGCCATGGGATCACAACTTTCTTCCTCACGGGAGTGTGTGAGTTGGGGGACGGTTCAGCTGAAGCCTGCACACGTGAACTTCCATGAGCCAACAAGGGAACAGATGTGGGATAACCACCATGGAGACAATCAACAAAATCATATTTAATCAGGCAGTACAGCGTTTCTCTGCAGCTCATCTGTGAGGGTAGACTATACATACAAGAAAAAAACATTCTGGGAAGCCATGAATAACCACCAGCTCAGGCACAGTTTAAGGCTAAGTGAAATGATACCTTTTGTCATCAGTTTGTTATGTCTCTGAAATAAGATACGTGCAGAAAAACAGCACGGCGAGTCCTGCTAAAAGCAAGTACAGTTGCCTAGGAGAGAAACATCTTTTTTTCCTCTTCGTTTCAACTAATGGACAGAGCATAAGCACTTACAAACAGCAATTGCAGAACTGAGTGTGTTACTTCAAAGCCAGAGAAGCTTTTGCTCTTCCCTTCATTTTGCTTTTGGTCAGCACAGTAACACCTGGGGACCTGCGGCACCGTGCGCTCCGCGGCATGGACAGCCCTCGCGTACCACACAGCTCCCAACACACAGACGCGGGCAGCGCCACAGGAAACGGGCACGGCGGGAAAAGGTCTGAAAAGCCTTAAAGTGAATAGATACTTCAACTTTTAAAGAGATCTGTGTTGTTCATGTCACAGATCCTCTCACTGTTATGAGGGTGAAATGTTAGTTAAGTTGGATAACAGTTGTGAAACCAGTTGTGGTCTCTCAACCAAAAGAATTTGCTATTTGCTTATATGTATTATCCCAAATGAACTTACAGTAGTAGCCACTCATATGAACAAGATCATGATTATAGGTGTGTAAATATTATTTTATGTAAGAATTTTCACAAGCACCTAACACGGAATGAGCTCAAGTAGAACTCGCTGAGTGACTTACTGGGGTGTTGAAGCTACCGGTGCTGCTCAAGCTCTGATTTCCGCCCCCTCCTCCCCTTTACTGGTGATCTGCATTAACAGCTAGGGAGGATCACAGAGGTCTATTCCCTTCCATTTACAGGGACCTGCAAATACCTCCAGCAACGTGGAATATTCTCGGGTGTTTCAGAGCACTCCCCTTCGTTCCTGCAGGATTCATCCTGTGCGCTCTCCGGGAGCTGAGGTCCTGCTGAGGTTTCAGGTTGTTGTTAAGAAAAAATTCACTGTACATGTTTACTACTGCTAACCAGCCATATTTTCATTTCTGATAGAGAGGTAAAAGGTGATATAATAATATGCTATTCACATAACAGAACTGAAATAAACACACTCCCAAACTCAATTATTAAATAACATATTTCTGACATGATTTATGTAACCAAAGAAGAGTTATAGTCCCCCATTCCCTTTCCAAAGCTATTGGAGCAATACATCATTTTAATGAGATTTTATAGCACTCTGTAATTTGCTTGGTTTGTCTTCATTATGTTACTAGCTGTTCTCTTTTATAAGTATATGTATATATAACTTTTTAATATTTGTACTTATTTTCCAGCTGATTGTTGGCAAGTGTGTATAAAATTAGCATGTGGCCTAAGACCTTTAGGGAGATTGCTTGCAAGCCACAGGTGCAATTTTAGAAGAGGGAACTCTGGTGTAGATTTTAGTTTTATCTAATTAGAGTTGCAACACTAGAACTACCAGAACTTATTTAAATATATATGCCTACTCTAATTAATTCTGAACTTGGACAAGCTCCAGTGCATCCTCTTCAGTCAGTAGTCTGTAGGGGGAAGAGTATCTGTGAGGGAACTCTCAGAGCCTACCATACAGAATATTTTTTAGTAAAATCTACTAAAAATGCATTTGGGGATCAAACTCTAGGGAAACATTCAAATTTATTCTTTAAAAAAAGACAGAATTGGAAAACTTGCAGAATTGTGACTAAAGAAAATTTCCACATTTAAAAAATTTTAGTTCATTAAATATATTTCCTTTCCCACTTCATTTCCAGAAAAATACTGCACTAGCTCTGCATAGAGAATAGAAATGAAATGCACACTGCAAATTAAGAAAAACAATCCAAGTAAAAATACTATGGTTTAATTTTATCGAACAGGCTTTTTTTGTCAAAAAGCTAAGTAGAGAGGGTTCAGCTTTCTCATGTCATTTGTACGTTCATCAAGGGTCAACACTTAGGCCAAGAAATCATACTTTTATTTAATCTGTTGACTTCATAGTGCCTTTGATTAGTGCCAGCTAAGCTCGCATGAGTTCCCCTTTTGCTTTTTGCAGACGTTGTGAAGGGCTGTAGGAACTTGGTTCCCCAGTTGCCAACTGACGCCTGAGCCCATGTAATGGGAGCAAGTGGGCTTGCTGTAGCAATATATACTATTATATTTTATGTATATAATAAACACACCTAAGTATAGGAACAAAATCTCAAGGAGGTTAAAGTCAATTCTAGTTCAGTGATCTTTAGATAAAAATCCAGACCAAAACATTGAAATCCATGAACTCAAATTGTCATTTTTTTATCTTTGAATTACATAATAAAAAAACTATATATTTCTCAGATTTAAAATTCCTCAGTCATTTTATGTTTCTATCCTATGCTGCTACTTCTCAAAACATGCAAAGATCTACAAACTTAATGGATCTGCAAAAAAAAAAAATCACATTAAATAATTGCCTTTCTGATAGAAAAGGAGGAATAATCACAAGGAGCGTGTGCATTGCTATCTTTGGTATAGAGGATTTGGTGTTTTTCTGTGTGCAAATTATTCTCATCTCATTCTTCTTTGTTCCTTACCAGCTGAATGATAAATAGGCTTAATAGACCTTGCAGATTGCAAACAGACAGGTGGCATAATGATGAGCTTTCCATTAGCTACATTAGCACAATGTGTTTTTGGAATTTCAAGAGGAAGTTACAAGCGTATTGAGCTATTAGGAGTTATTTCAATAAATCACACAGCATTTTATTTAATTAGGTTTCTTAATAGTAAGGCTGGATATAGGGACAGAAGCATTGTTAGTATGAAAAGATTTAGCATACTATGCCATCTGGGGTTGGACTTTTTTGGTTCTATTTTCTCTAAATAAAAATAGCAATTTATAATATGACAAGAATAGGACTTGATCCCTTAATTCACAAAAAATACTATCATAGGAAGTATTTTAAACAGTGGGCCTGTAATCTGACAGCTTGCATTCCCTCACCTGCTCTGATTCTTTTTTCCAAAGCATTTTAAGTGCCAGGGACTAACATTAATTAATACAGCTTAGGCAGCACAGCAGGCACCAGGGAGATTTCCGTGCAAAAGCAAATTCTGTAAGTGAAAATAACAGCTTTGAAGGAAAGAGAAGAATTGTGTTTTACTAAATAGGTGCATAGAAAAGGATAAAGTGAAAAATCAGACCACACATTATTTAACAGAGAAAATGTACCTGTTACACCCCCACCCACCTATTTTGAACACCAGGATGGTCAAATATCACAATAGGTTGCCTTGAAGATCAAGAACAAAAAAAGTGGAAGTTTCATTCTCGGGGAGCCCCTAAGCCAACCAGACAAGACCCTGCACAACCTGATGAGCAGGATGACCCCAGACCTGCCCGTCTCAACCCGCTTTACTCTGATTCCACCTGGATTCAGGCTGGCTGCAGGGTAATGACTGCAGGGGGTAGCCATAAATCCACTAGTCTTAAGCTAAACAACACGTCTACTAATGGTACTTAAAGACTGAAATGGAGGGGCAACATAGCCTGTACAACCTACTGAAAGGGTGATTCCAGAATAGTCCTACCTTTAAGTAATGTAGGAATCCAGGAGTAACCAAGTACGTCCAGCATGGGATATACTTACTGCGCGAATGTACGAGACGTCAGAGGAGGGCGATACCTGCACCGTAGGAGTGAGTTTGAGACGGCAGGTTCGAGGTAGCAGTGTGCTCTCGCTGCTAGCCTACAGTGTCCATGTATAGCTCCGGCTTGAAAGAATCCCCGGGGAAATCAAAGGGAGATCTGTAAAAGCCTGTTGCTCCTGTTTGCTTTGAATACATAATAAAGGAGAAGCAGATAGACTGATGATTTTCCTCAATTATTTAGGGAAAGACTCCCCAGGAAGGGAGCGGTGGAAGCTGACAGCTGGTGTCAAACAGGAAGAATTACGAAGCTAACGGGGTACAGGGTACACCTTCACCAGCGCTCCTGCATGGAGAGGGGGACACGGGGGACACCTGCCCCTCTCGAGGGCCCTCAGCCATTCCTGGCTCCCTGTGGGGCTGACAGCCCAGGCAGCTGCGTAGCACCGAGCGGGTGCCTGAATCTGAACCTACAGATACGGAAAACACAGGACTAAGAACACTCCGCTCCCACAGAAGGAAGGGATCCTTCCTTAGTACTAAGAGGCAGGAGTTGAGGGGATCAAGGTCATACCCGGGCTCAGGCTCCACAGACCTCATGAGGGCAAGGGCTGGAGCAAGGCCGGCCTGTCCTCTGGAAAAAACGCTGCTTGTGATGAGAGGAAGCAACAGCAGAGGGCACTGGGCACCCAGGAGCAGGGGCTCTGCGGCTGCAGCTTCACGTCCACACAACATCCACGCGCACTCAGGCCGTGAGGCGCCAGCTTGAGCATGGCCTCGGCAGCGAGAAAACCCAGGGCTGGAGAGAGGTCCTGTCCTCCCCACGGCCCCTGGGCCCTGTCCCACCTTCTGTGCCCAAGAGCAGCATCGAGCTGGGGGGCTCAGCAACAAAGAGGGCACAAACAAGAGGGCAGCAGGCTGAGCCCGCGGCAGGTGACGTTACTGAAGTTGCAGCTCTCGGCTCGATCGCAGCAGCCCCGCAGGGAGGCCTTCGCGCAGAGGAAGCCCCCCAGACCTCCCCACGGCTCCTCAGCACAGCTGACTCCTCACAGCAGGCGCTGCAGGACCACAGCACCCAGAGGCACTCATGGCCTCTCTTGGTATCGGCATTAGGAATAACGCTGTCATCAATCATTCGGAGATAAGCGAATTGCTGCTACAGATTACAGGTTACACTAAGCAGGTTGAATCATCTTGGAGAGCTTGAACTTGCTATAGCTTTCAATAAAATGACAATCTTTCAAGAGGGAACCTGTGCTTAGAAAGTCTCTCTTCTTCGCTCGTGACTGAATCGCTGCAGACGTGACCAAGCGCAGGCACCTCCCCAGAACACCCAGCCCAGGCGCAGAGCTGGTCGCCAGCACCAGCAGCTCAGCAGGAGCTCGTGTTGGAGCCCACGGGTGCTCCCTGTCCACGCGAGCCCCGCCAGCCCCAGGCCCTTCTCCCCTCTTCCTCCAACACAACAAATGCTGCTTCACTTAACACAAGTTTCCCTTGGCCACCGTTAAGCCGTGGACATCCCAGTTCCCCAACACCTCTGCCTGGAGTGGGAAGCTCTCCTGCACTAAGTCTGCGGTGTCCTCACAGCCGAGGTCAGACACGCTGCTCCTGGCACAGTCTTCCTCCATCTGACCTCAATAAGGAGGATTGGGGCAGATAAACAGGCGAGGCTCGACAGGGACTTTCCTTAGCCCTCTGCTCCACGTGCCAGGCCCCCGCTGCGTGCACCGCGCAGTCAGGAAGGGGCTCGTCCCTCCCGGCCCCGCGCCGCGGCGCTGCCAGCCGCTCCCAGCCAGCGCTCCTTCCCCCGGCACAGCCGGCTCAGGGCGGCGCCGTCCTGCTCTGCGACACAGCTCCCACGCGGGGCAAGGGCTTTGAGCTCCCCAACTCCTGGGGCCTGAAAAAATGAAAAAATAAAAAAAACAAAAACCCAGCACTAGGGAAGGGAAGGGAAGGGTGACTGATTCCACTCAGCAAGCTCAAACCCATCTTTTGGTTATCTTTAAGTCCACTGCAAAATAAATTTTTTTTTTCCTTTCAGCAACTGATCTTATTATTACATTTAGATTGTTCCTCTTAAATATGAAACACCTCTGTTTCTCCCTTCACAAAACACTGCGGGTAGCAGCGTGTTTACAGAAAAGTGACGCAGACTGGGGAGCACTAAGATGTACACAGAAGCTGCTGTTGACCAGAATGCATGAGCTATTTTAACAAATCCTCTTGGACAGATCAGAGAGCGATCTTATTTCAGTACCACACAGGCATTTAAGTCCTACTCAACCCAAGTTCAAAACCTCTAATGAACTCTCTCCTTCACATGAGAGAAAGTTTCTAGCAAGGAAATTAGTCTTTTGATCTTTTATCTCTAAAGGAAAGACAAGAGATACTCCTAACAAGAGCTTTCAAGATCAAATTAATGACTGCTGCAGAATCACACTGTAGATTTGCTTGCTTGTCTTTACTGGGTTTTCTTTCCCTCTGTGACCTTCATCTGACTTCAAATAGAAGTGCATGAAAATGGCAAGTTTATGGTGTTAATGGGCTCTACAGGGACTGCTGGCTATTAGTCTCTTGATAACATGCAAAATTATAAACCAATGTGTTAAACATCTTACGCTGAAGTAGATCATCTTGAAACTGAATCCACGGATACATTCCTGCACATGCTAATTTAAATGCCACTTAAGAAAATGACTCCACATCTCCAAGTTTCATTAGGCCCCGTTATGTGTATGAATCCCTGGGGCTCGAGCACGTATGTGCCAGTTGCATCAGACCGAGCTGAAAACATTGTCTGAAACCCTTCTGATGTTGGGCTAAAACAACAGAAGCATCTGCCCAGTGACATGTTAAAAGATACTGAGGTGTCCACAGGCATTTGTAGTATTTTTTTCCCCTCCACACTATCTTACAGCAAATAGCAAGACCCACAAACACTCTTTGCTCTTTGTGCCATTCTCACGGGGGAGGAGCTGGTTTCCATCGCGATGCAGAGCGCAAAGGCGGCCGACGGGACGTGGCGAGCGCTGCTGCGCGGCCGGGCTGGCCCTTGGCACAAGCGCTCGAGCATCTGCCTGGATTAACAGGCAGCAGCTTATTTATAGTCACCTACCCAAGCCTGAAATGCACAGGAGGCTTGAAAGTACCGAGAGGAACTCCAACGTTAGTAAGAGATTAGACCTCCCTTTAAATGGCACAACATCCTGCAGTTTCTTCAATACTCGTAGAGAACAAGAGCTCGTTTCTAGGCACGTCTGAAAAGCCTTTTCGTTTACAGTGCTCAAAATTTCACTGCCCACAAATACAAATAAGACTGGATTTAAAAACAGTTTAAGTTGAAGATTGAAAGTGACTAACTTCAGGCAATACAACTACTCTTCCGTGTGTTTGTTTCTACATTCTACGCAGAGTTGGTTTTGTTTTGCTTTCTTTCACTTAGGTTATGATCTAGGAGCAAAGTAAAACTGGTGTCAGCTGCAGCTTTCAGACGCCTATCTGCAACTTGAGGCTGGAGTACAGAAAGTGAGAAGTAAAATGAAGTAAAAAGTCAGTTTACTGGTACGTCTAGCCAGTAAAGCACTATTTTGATGTCAAATATCACTAACTGTCTTCACTGTCACTTCCAGAGTCCTTTAACGAATTTGCTCCCCTCATCTAGGTAAAGGTAGTAACATTCCTGGCAGGATCACAGCATTTGGGTGGACTTCTTCCTTTGGATTCCCGTGTTTGCAACCATTTGTGATTACACACTCCTGGGATCATCCTGTTGGCCGCTGAAAAAAATCCAAAGCCCGATCCCCTTCTCTGTTACTGCAGAGCGTGGTTCCCGGAACATCGTGCTAAGTGGTGTAAAATCCACTTAATTACACCAAGGCTCCAGTACAACACGCACGTATATATTTCAGACTGCTGGCTGCTGCCCTTCTCCAGTTCAGTAAAAAAACACATGAACAACAGTGAAATAGTCAAACACACTGGGTAGGTTATTGTAACTTAGGAAGGACTTGTCATTTAAAAAGACTAATGAGTCTATCATGCCTAGATATAAAGGTAGACAGGATTTATTAGCTCTAACATGGCAAACAGCTTTCCTAGTGAGTGCTGGAGTAATAACTAAAATGAAAATGCAACTGATTCACCGTATCGGAGGGAAAAAGTAGTTCTTAAAGAGCTGTCAATAAAATCTGACATCAGCCATCATTTGCAGCAATATTCCAAGGTTCTGCTGCGTGTTAACTGTGAAAGACTAGGGAAGGTTTCTGCTCTAGAGACCCATGTGTAAAAAGACTGCTTTAGCATCATTTGAGTGCCTGGCATCTTTGCTTCTGCATCGCAAGCACGTTGGGAATTAAGTATCCCTGCCACTTCATAAATATTAAGTATGAACTGCAATAGCTGTTGCTGAAAGCTAAAACTGCCCTTTTTTTTTTTTTTGTCATGAACTGAATTCTAAAAGTGCTACAACGAAAAACTCTTAAAGTCTCAATTCCCTAATCTTTTTTTCCTGTTGATTTCTCTCGAAAAGATAAAGTATAAGCTGTAAATATTTAACAGCGAGAAAAGGAGTTTCTGGATTCTAATAAGAACAAAAGCCTGGGTTAAAAATAGAATGAGAAGGAAGGAGGTACAATGCAATTCACTGGGTGATGAGAACTGCATTGTCACACAGGAAACCTTTAAGGAAATTTCAGCAAGAAACTACTTGAGCGTGAAAAGAAACAACAAACCACAGTACCCACAGAAAGTGCAGCCACTGCTGTGACCTTGAGTTTGCCCCAAGCAGAGGGGCAGGAGCGATCGGTGCTGCTCCCCCCGCCTGCTCCTGTCTACGAAGCGTCCGAACCCGTCCGAGACGCCTGGCGGACAGGAATCAGCAGGAATTTCCCAGCCAGACACAGACGTTGCTTCAGCGCTGCCTGGGTGCAGAAAAGCAACTACACAGCAGAGCAGCAAACACCAGACCACGTCTGGTATTTGGTATTAAAGCTTCCAACGCCCCTAACACTGGATACCAAATCTGCCGAGTTAGCAATTTACCTTGTGGACATGTCAGATGTGATTTGTTCTATCTACTGCCAGTGTAAATAAAAACTTTTACTGCATCAATAGTGAGTGAAATGCAGAATGAAAATTTCAGTGCTGCAGAATAAGATCATTTTAATAAAGGAAGCAGCAGCAGCATCCACAACGCGCTGCAGCTGCTTGGTGCAGTTCAGCTCGGAGCTGCTCTGGGCACAGGCTGAAGTGCAGCTATGGGCAGCAAGAAGGAGTCCTCATTCAACAGCAGCAGAAACGAGCAACTCCCCAGCAGTGATTTTGAGCTACAATTAGCTGACATGTGCTTGCTTTCCCTCTCGGTGAAACACTATTTTCAAGCTACCAATAAAAAAGCAAAAACAAATCAAAACCACAGCAAGCTATAGTAGGTTAGAATAGGCATAACAGCAACTGAGCCATTTTCTTAACCACAAACTATCGTGGGGTCTGATGGACATAGCCCCAACACTTACAGCGTGAAAAAGCTGTATTCTGTTAGCACTGAGAAAAATACCACCTACATATTAGAATAGTGAACAACAAAGATTAAGAAAAAATGGTATTTCCAGATGTAGACTATGCACTGTGACTGCATTACCACCGAGACTGGAAATTAGCCCAGAGTTTTTCTTCTGCTCTTAACTCCCACCATTAACGATGCATTTAGGTGCACAACGGCTGAGCTAGAGACACTGTGAATGCATAAAGCGTGTTTTTGCTCTGCCCCTCTTCATTATGTTTCTCCTTTCCCTGATGCACTGACCAGCTTTTCTGCAGTATATTTAAATTGACACAGAGAAAGGAGAAACAGGGAAGGTGGGAAATCACAGACGCTTTCAAAGCGACCATGAGCATTAGCAAGTTCAGCAAGTGTTATGCGAGGCACTACATTTATTTTCTATAAAAAGAGTAAGAAGGAAAAAATGGTAATTTACCTGTTGGGTAAAAGCTGATAATGTGACAACAATGAAAATATTCACAGTGCCCAAGAAATCAGTACACAGCCTTTCTTAAAAGATCAGCAAGCCATTTAGGACCCCATCCTAATATTCATACCTATTAGCAAGTAAGAAATTTAACCATCAAGATGGACCTTGCATCAATAATTCATCAAGACTTACAGAGTGAATAGAGAATTTATTTACATGGCTTCTTCTGGGTCTCTCTTCCCACTTACTCACTGGCCACATTATAGCTGCTCTGTGCGAGGCAAGTGTGGTCAAATGATTCAGCCAACACCATGCCCATACTTGTAGGGAAATAAAATTCTATTATTTTGTACACACTGTCAGCAAATATGATTTTCCATAGTTATATTTATCCTTATATAACTCTGCACCAGAATTGCAGCACCCTTTTCAAAATATTTTTAGAACTTCACATTTGCAAAGATAACTAAGAAAATAAGAACTAAAAATAAAACCAAGAACAGATGGATCCTTTAATTTCCTGAGTTTCACTACATCACTAAATGCTTCTGAAGGTATGTTCCAGTTAAAAGAAAAAAAATTTTAATTTCAATTTTCACTTAATAGGAGAAAAAAAAAAAAAAAAAGAAAGAAACGCTCACTTAGCTGCAACACATTATCCGATCCAGTCAGGTTAGTACATTTTGACAGAAAATTAACTATTAAGGATAAGTAAATATTTCTTCTTCTTGGAGTGAAATATTATTTATTCAGACAAAGAACAATATCACTAATTCTAGGATTTTTTTAAATTAAGAAGAGGTTTTAATATCTTCAGTGTCGTGATGATAATGCTGTTTATAGGCTATTTAACTTCTACTGCTGATACAGAAATCATTTGCCTCCAAAACAGAGAAGACATTAAAGAGCTTAATAATAAATTAAACTAAACCCTAGAGTTCCAAATTCTGGGAAGGCCTTCAATAGCAACTTCTACCTTCTTATTCATTTATCACACACAATTGTCCAATCTAATCTCAACAGGAGTATATGTGATTGATGTTCCTGATAGCTGAAGCTACATTCAAACTAATTCTCTCAAAATACTTCTATCTGACCACAGCTCTACAGTTGGGAGGTTCTAAAGCAGCCTCCTTTAGCAGCACAAAATACTTAGTTTGCAGAGTGTATTCCTGTAGCCAGGCTTTTCAAAAGGATTTTCTCTTCTGTGGGAGAAATTCCCCTCTCTGCCACTTCCACTATTTCAGTATTTAACCCAGATTACAGCATTTAGATTATACAAAAATCTACCATCAATATACATGAATTAACTTGCTCTGAATATATTCTACCTCTGAGATGGTGAAGAACTAGTAGTTCAGTTAGTATAGCTGGTTCTTTAGAAAACTGCTCTGTACTAGAGTGATCCTTCCACAAGGCATCATTTCCAGATTTCTTCAGAAAAGACCATGCAAAAAGAACATAAAAAACTAATTAGTTGCAGACTACAGAAGTCTACAAAAGCTTTTTTTTTTTTTTTTTTTTTTTTTTAAAAATTATTTTATAGCATCAGTTAGGTTATTTCCCTTTGCAGTTTACCACCTTTGCATCAAGGAGTAAAACTCATTTTTCAGAGAACCGGGCTGAAGCTGAGTAGTTTGTAAAGCAGCACAAATAATACTCCACTGTAATGAAATTTTAAATCCCCATTCCGATTTCATTTCATAGCTAATAAAAACATCTGTAACAATAAAAGGAGCCTTCAAGCAAGTCTGCGCTAAGCATTTATTGCCCTCTGACATATCTATCACTTCAGTTGCCTGGTTTCCCTGAAACTACAACTCTACAACTGAAACTACATCTCTCATTCAAATAAATCATAGATGCTTGTTGCTGTAAAAGGAGGCAGAAAGACTTCAAAAATTAAACCAGCAGCTCCTTTTGTAGAAAGCATATGATAAAATGATGTTTTATTCCTAAGCAACCGCAGCTTAAAACTAAAGTGAACTTGGAAAACCTGAGCTTTAGCTGAACAAATGGCTCTAAGCTGTGCATTATTGCACAACTCGAAGCCAAGCTATGCTTTTTCTGTGATTTAAACACTATATCTTCTTAGTTGTGCTTTACAAAAGCATATTCGTATTTATAACTGAGGGCACAGTTGCCCAACAAGTCACAGATAACACATCTGACATTATCTGTCTTTTCTCTCAGCAGATAAAGCAGCAGCTCCCCAGAGCTCAGCGCCCTGCGCAGCGGATGGGGCTCCTGGCCGGGCGCAGCCACGAGCGCTGGGAGGCTGCACGAGCGCCAGGGCTGCACGCGCCAACGCACGAGCGCGAGCGCTTCCCCGCGCAGCCCCGCTGCAGCACGGCGGTGCCGGCGCTCGCACAGGCCAAGTCCCGGGCTAGAGGGAGGCCCCTCTCCAGGGGATTCCCGTGGCTTAGGGAACGCAGGTCTCGGAACGGCTGCAATGGTCTAACCACAGATTTGCGATCAGCCACATGATACATTCTACCTTAGTAAATGTATTTTTATATTTCTTACATACTGCTTCAATCCTTGATGTGTAGAATTCTGGGGTTTAAGAGAGATCCTGTGAACTCCCTACAAACATACTGCCTTTCAGGATCTCTTTCCTCATCTACATCCTCATCTACAGTGGTTTGATTTTTTATGGTTAGGCTCACCCCTAGTGGTTATATAGCTTTTTTCACACAGAGCACCAACCCAAACTGTCTGTTTCTTCTGTATTTTGACTCAACACCATTCAGGTATTTTTGCACAACCGTATGGTGTGTGTCTCTACGTGACACCAATAAAAAGTCAGAGCAAGTTGCCTTGCATTTTTCATCTTAAAAACTGAAGATTGTGCAGTACTCAGCTCATTCAGGATTCTCAACTGCTTTGAAATCCACACACAAGGCAGTATAAAGCTCATGGGCCTCGCAAATCCATAACTTTCACTGCCATACTTTAAAAGGCATAGCCTGCAGACCACAGCAGTAAGGCTACTGGCAAATACTCATGTAAACATCCAGTCCTAGAACACAAAAGACTTGAAAAGCTAGAGTGATGTCACAGCAGCACTTATTAACTTAAATAAAATATAATGAGGAAATGCATTAGCTCAAGCTATTAGCTCAGAGCTTGCCAGTCATCCATCCTCATGCTTCAAGAACAAATTCAATTTCCCTGTTCAGATAGATTCTCCTCTCGCCCAGCTTCTCTGGGGACTGCTCTTTTACATCCTGTACAGAAGTTTCTCAAAAAAAATATATATATAAAAAAAATCACAGAGTAAGAGGTTTTGTTTTCTCATTTACTTAATAGAGCACTGCAGCATCAGAAAAAAAATACAGTTATGGACTCTTGGGAATAACTTTCTGCTAATGACAAATTCAGCTTACTTTATGATAAATCCCACTCTCCCTGCTTTACAAGAATAGTTTAAAATTTGGGCAGCCACAAATTTTATACTATCCTTGAGCATTAGCTAGGAGAATGCCATTTATAAACTAAATCGGACCACAGAGCAAACTCTAGTCTCTTGCGAGGAATCAAAACCCAGCCTTATTTACCAGGGAAGCATTCACATAAGGATGTAGGACTGGGAAGACCACTAGACCACATAGGAATAAGTTGGCTTGTTCTTGGGAGAACGCCCTAGCTGAGCAGCTATGTCTGCAGCTTGGGCATTACTATCGAAAGAGCTTGCAGAGAGCTCGAGGGACCAATGCTGCTTCTGTGTCCTCCCTGCCTTGTGCCTCTGCCCAACCTCCCCCTGCCCTGCCCTATCTTTCTTTATCAGGAGGGCTTTTACCAGCCTTCTGATTCCCCAACCACGCTCACAGTAGCAGCTGTGCTCAGTACAGCCACATTCTGCCACGTGACACTTCCAAACCTCCGCGCTTCTCCTCGCTGCTCACACTCATTTCGCTCGTCCATTTTGCCCTGTTACCTCCCTGGGTGAGCAGAGGTCCAAGAGGACGACGGTGCTGAGGAGGGAACGGGTGCTCGCGGTGGAGATGAGCTCCGAGCACAGAGGGGACGTGGGGCCAGCAGCGCAAGGCAAGAGAGAACCTGCGAGAGCTACACGTGAGGCTTGAAGCTCAATAAGGCCTTGCAGGGGTACCACATACTCACCTTCACCAGCCCACAACAACCAAGAACACGGGTGCTCTTCAAGCACTTGTGACCAAGTTCCTCACACACTGTAAGCCATAATGCAAAAATCAAAAACAAACTGGATGGACACGTAGATGGCCATAGAAGGCCCAATGACCACACACCGATACATCCTTAATTACAGGCAGAGCACGCAACTTCCTCTGTAAGGGCACAAACTAAAGATTTCCCACATCTTGCAGCGCCTTTGCAAGACAGCCAGCAGGGATCATCATCTGCTGAGGCCTGGTTACATAACATGAATCCCAAGTCCTTCCCTCGTCAGGGAGCAGCGACAGGTCCCCAAAGTGCCCCCGTGTCGGGGCAGGGGGCAGGGCCGCAGGTTCTGCACTGCCCTCCTCCGCTCCCCGTCACCCTGCCAGCCCTGGGGAGGGACAGGTCACGCTGCACAACCAGCTTCAGCGTAAGCTTTAAGAACAGTCATGTCGCGTTTCTTGCTGTGTCAATCCCATGAAGAAACGGGAGCTGCCCGGGGGCTACAAAACCACACAGATTACAGCAACTTCAGAACCACCTTTAATGAACTACCGACTGCCAAAGGTACCCCAAAACACTCCTGCTATTCTAAGCACTACTCAGGCTTCCTGTTGTCTTCCCTGGGCTCACAGGACCCCCTTCTACTGCCAGGGTAACCTGTAAACTTCTGTTTCTCTTGTTTTTGGTTTCTTTTATTATTCTTGCAATAACAAAACTGAACTGTTTCTTTTGTTTAAGATCTGTTCTCTGCATCTTATCCTACCATTAAGGCCTGTTACTATTTAAGTCACTGATGAACAGCTGCACATACTAAAATCCTGATTCACAGCAATCTGAATCAGTCAGTCTTTCAAGCTTAATTAAGGTAAATAATGCGGCACCACTGCTTCCTACCAACCAAACCAAAGCATCCTTTGTCAAATTTGAGGTCTAAATCAAAACAAGCAACAGCTTAATTAAGCACTGAAGCAACTACTCTTTGGAATAGACCTGACTGTAGATGCCACTGTATTCAAACTAATCGAAAAAAGAAAATTAAGTCTATATATGTGTGCGCATGCACGTGCGACAGCATACGCAACAGCCTGCTTCACACATTTTCACTAACAAAGTGTATTTATTCTCAGATACTTGCTCACAGCAAAATAATGCACAAATCATTTGACTTGTGAGTATAAGGAAGCAACACTTTACACCTTCAACATTTCCAATGGCTGGAGCTGGATGCCAGAGAACCCCTAACAAAAGGGCACTAGCACTCACGGGGGTTTCTAGGGATGCTGTGCTTGGGAACAATGTGGATTCTAGGAAGGCACTTGACAGAAATGCTCAATACCTGCTGCCTGGTTTCTACCATCTCTTCCAGCCTAGGTTACAAGTGAGGACCTTGATCCTGATCTAAACCTTGCTGCTTCGTTTCACCCAGCCCAGGCTTGCAGGAACATTTACTTACATCTCTCCTTGTTTGTGTGGTTAAATAGTCATTAGCACTTAACTCCTTAGGAATGAAGGCTCTAAGCCAGATAGGGGAACAGTAATTTTATATCCAAAAGAAATGGTGTGTTTTGACCACGGAACAAAAACAGAACCTACAACCACACATTTGCTTAGCAATAAACATGTAGCTGGAGACAGTATTAAAATTTCCCCTGTACAGTTTGTAGAGCTGAAGCTATTTAGTCTGTAGCTGAGTCGGATACAGAGAGAATCAGTTTCTGAAATTTAGGTTAGAGTGAAGACCATAATAAAATGTAAATATATATTGCATGTAAACTTACCTCCTGTAGACTCTACCTATATAAAGATATGTAAAGGTCATCTCTTATGAGGACAAACATTTAAACATTTCTAAAATAATGAAATTAGTTATTTAGGCAAAAAGATTGATAATGGGCATGTTAACCTTAAAGTACTCAGTTTTAAAAAGAAGGATAGGGCAGAGGTGGTTTAAATTAGCCACTTGGGATAAATGCTTCTGCTCATTTATCCATAAGTAGACAGAGAAAGATAATTGTATTCAAAGTTGCTTAGCAGTAAAAAGAACCATCCCTGAACTCTTTAGAAGAACAGAAAGACACTGTCTAGTTTACTATACATTATACCTTAGAGTATGTCACACATTGGATGTTGCAGTCGGATGTCACTGTCGCAGATAATCCAGAGAGCTTAATTCCAGCATTCTTCTGTCTGATCCCTTTTGTAGGGTTTCACATACTCCTTACTAAGCTCTAAACTAGAGAGCACTCACAAGTTTCTGCATTAGAATTCTGTACAAGATGGCTTGAGTGCCATTTTCATGTTTTCCTTGCTATGTATTCAAATATATAACTAAAACAAATAAAAGCTACACTGAGATGAACAGGTTATTTTCTTTTTAAATTCTCTGCCTGCTCTTAAGAGTTCAGATGAAACATCAGAAGTAGAGGCAGTAATACTAGTGAATGCAGCTTCCAGGATAAGCCATGCCTGAGAGGCAAAACTCTCATCAGCTCATCACTAAAAGTGCAGAAAGAAAACACCAGGGTTTTCAGCAATATTTAACACTCCTTTCTATAATGTATTAAATATTATATTACAAAATAAAATTAGCTTACTAGCTAGTCAGTGAGTACGCCAAACAGCCCTGATAATGAGATTCTAATATAACTCTTAAAATTATATGTAGCTGGACATACTACAATACTAGCAAGGTATCTGTCAGAGTAGGAATAATATGGCATCTAGCACCAACAGAGTTCTTCAAGGCACAAGATTCCTACTTACCCTGAACATTTCCAATGGACCCCATGCACACTTACACTCTCCACTGGTTTCCAAGACAGCACAAAAGTTATACAATTACAGATTAATAAAAGAAAGTTTTGAATGCTGCTTTACACCTCAGAACTGCTTTAAAGCCCTGTATCTGCTCCATGAGATACAGGGATAATGGTAAATTGCACGTGTCACTCTGTAGGAACACGGAGGCCATCACAGGTCTGGGATCACAGCACATTCCTGGAAGACAGACACTGTCTAGATCCAAACAGGAGTTCTTCATTTCAGGAACCCTGAGAGGGACCGTTCTGTTCAGCTCCACAGAGTGCTCTGCAGGAACACATGGCAGAACCAGCTAAAGCCACTACCTACACACAAATCAAAATTGATTTTGGCATGTCATCACATAAATGCATTTCAGAAACAATAAGGTACTGGAATCTCCTTTATTATTTTAAAAACAGTTTTATTCTGTATATTTAGAAATGTGTAATTTTAATAACTGCAAAGAAAAAAAAAAAATCAGCCACACCTGAATAGCTAAACTCATTAACAGAATGCAGTGATGTATTATCTAAACAGTAGTAGTGCCAATGTGCCATAATAAATTGTCTATTAGTAAAAAAATACATTTCAGGGCACATATTACAGCATCCTTATCACAAATTACAGTAGGGATACTTTTCAAGAGTTTAATCAAAGTAGAGAATTACGAGTTATATTCTTTAAATGCAGCACTTAAAAATGTAACAAGTTTGTGCATTTTAAAAAGTGTCCTTGTTCATATAATGTAGAAATGCTGCTTTATTGCTGCAGATGTCAAAGTTCAAGGCTCAAAAGGTATGAGAATACAAAGATATCCTTAAGAAACTTTGTTTGTTTTTATATATATTTATATATATAAAAAGGTAAAGCTTATAAAAGTTAATTTACAAACCAAGAACAAAAGTGGTATGCACGCATTATATACAAGCAGTCTAACATCTATAAATTTTCAAATGCATAGCAGAAAACATACCATCATTTTCTTCTGTTTCTCTTCTGGTTGATCAACACAAACAGTATTTGCTCTCGAAACCAAATTCACAATTTTTTTCCCCCTCCCCTTTCCCCAATCTCTCATGATATTTATCTAGATAAGCACAAAAGCCATACAAACTTAATACAGAGATCTATGAGAGCTAAGACTATTAAAAACATGAGGGTAAGGCATCCCTGCTGGTTAATAGGTCTGTAATAATGTGGTTAATTTACAAATCCACAGAGGCAACTGAACCATAGTCATCTCACATGCTTTTCCCCACCCAACCTCATTCATGACAATGTTTCTATACACAAGTAAACGTGTTTGCATTAGCCTCTCAGCAGAGGAAAACATCTAAACTGTGCTAGCCAGAGTTGATTGCCATTTCATTGAACATGTACACCAAAAGTCATTTAAAAACTAGAGACCAAAATGTAGTCTTGTGCATTACAACACACAGTAGTAAAAGGGCAGGCCAAATTCTGTGTTTTCACCAGTGGAGTATGAACTAATTCAATTCCTCTGTATATAATCCCATTGGTATTTGCAATCTTTTTAACAATGAAATACTAGCAGTGTGCTTAAAAAAAGAAAAAAGAAAAAGAAAAAAAAACCAAAAAAACGTAAAGCAACCAACAAACCAAAGCACACAGAACCTGCAAGAACCCTACCTTGTTCCCACTGTACACTCCCTGTTTGTGGCATGTACTGTGACCATGGTTCAAAGAGTGTACTTTAACTGTTAGTTAAAGTAAGATGCTTAAACACTAAGATCCATTATCACTTATAGAACAGTTAATACTTGATAGAGTGGTTCAGTTTATATGTAAGGTCCATCTCAGTTTCACATTATTTACTCAGTCAGCTAGCTTAATATTTAGAAGTGGTCAATTAGGACTGAGACACAGTTTGCTCCAACAAGATAGTTTGGATCCCCGGGAAGAGACTTGTTCTGCCAGGTTTTGGGGTCACCTGTGGGAGGAAAACACAATGCTGGTGTTTAGTATCTGCTGTCAAACATCTTGAAACAACCAAGTTTTTGGATAGGACCTCTTAAATTCTAAATCACCTTCTTTGTTTTGTTTTTGTTCTTTAAAAAAAAAAACAAAAAAAAAACATTTTCATATAATATAGAACACAGTTGTTTAAAAAAAGCTGTTGCAGAATTGGCAAGTATAAATCGTTTTACTCTGCAGCACCAACACAGTGCTTTCCATAAAAATATTAACAATAGAACAGGCACTCACCAGCTCTTCAAGAAGGACAAAACATTAAGACATTTTAAAAGCTACTCTGATAGGATGTTTTTCAAGTTTTTAAATGATTTTGAAGACAGATGAGTTGATCTGAAGTAATGTTGTAGAAAAGCACTATGACATACAGGAAAGTTCTACTCTGTACTATGGAAGTTAGCATAAAGAGGATCGAAATTGTTATTTCACATCTACACCCAGAGCACTAGTGCAAGAGCCTGACAATATCATTATTTTTGGAACAGAGATTCTAGTCTGCTGGGCTAGACAGAGCACTTCTATAGCAGATCTCATCTACTCTGGATCAAGGTCTTATCTAATACTGTTAGAAGGGACAAGTAATGAGGTGCCATCTCATCAGACAAAAGTGACATTCCCATCTGCACACTCAACTGTTGCCTATGGTTTCATTTGCCCATCTTTAAATAATTCATTAAATGCTGCTGCTATAAAAAGAGTATTATCATGCTATTATGGTATAACAGTGAAAAATACACTGAAATCCTTTAAAGCCCTCCAGATAAATGGTGTTACAGATCAGCCAAAGCAGATCTGTCTTGAGAAATGCGCAAGATGGCAGAGTACCCAACCCCACAGCCTGTAACCCCCCAAGACGTCCGTATTAAATGAGACGGATGTAAACCCCATATAGTTTTCTTGAACTAATGAAAACAAAATGAAGTACAGAATGCACAGAGTGATGGCAACATCCGATGTAGGGACAAAAACTAGAAATGGCCTGTGTGTAGCTTAGAGAATGCAAGCAAGTTTACCATAGCCAGGTAAAACTAATTTCAGTTAAGAAGCTTAGTAATATTGGAAGATTGTCCATTTTTGTAGATACGAGAACCTCAATGAAGACTGAATGCATTAGTTGGAGGGTAGAACAGGGGTTTAGGAGGACAAGGCCCTTATTGTGCATAAGAGACACTATAGCAAGCATTTTCCCACCCTTTCCTCCTAGATAAATGCACTGAGGATTAGATCGCAACCAGCGCAACGTCTTACTGTTGAGGACATTTCTCCCATGATTACACAGAAACACTCTGGAAAAAAATGACCACCTACTACGTGGTTCTAATGTACTGCAATAGGTGTATCCATTAAAGACAACTTTTTCCACCAGATGATCTTAACACCAGAATCATTGAAGAGTTTGAAGGGCTTAATAGTATAGTATGTTGATAGCAGGCTTAAATGTAGCAGAAAAGGTGTTAGTAAGTGCAAATGAATGTCTTTTTAAGGACAGAACATGAACACGTTTAGGAAAAGATGAGGCAGAGCAGGACAGTAAAGACGGTAAAAAAAAAATTCTATAAGCTGTTAATATAAAGCCATCTGAAAAATCAGAGTCCCATAAGCAACTAATTAAAAAGAGAGAAAACAATTATTTATTTAAGACACAGTATGGTCTACTTACATATCATAAGACAGAATTGCCTAATTTTAAAGTTTGTCTCAAAAGAGCAATGTTATGATATACATCCCATTTCAGATTAACAGAATGTGGTGTTATATTTACAATACATAAAGTGTTACTGTTTAAATATACACGCTCTTGCTCTCTCATCCATTCATGCACCGCACACACACCACTTTGGATAGGGAGAAAAGGGTCTCAGAAACCTCAGGTATTGTTTAGAAGATTAGAATCCTCCCCCTTCGCTTCAAGTAAGTTCATGAACAGGTGCTAGTTACAAAATAAGTGCTGTCTCACCTTTGTACATGGTTGTAATAGCTTTCAGGACCCTATGGTTTTTGTGTCGGTGTTCTAACACTGTCACGTATATACACATTTGTTAAATAGATGCATGCAACACATGCATATAATAGCTTATAAAAACAACAAAGTTATTGCCATTAATACCTCTAAGTTACTGAATCTCCATCAAGGAGATTGATGCTTTACTCTTTCAAAGCATCAGCGCTTTGGTGTTGACGGTGACAGATACATTAGTGACAGAAGATATGCATACACGGTGGTTTAAATGCTGTATACAGAAGTACATTTTTCAGTCATCATTTAGATCATATGTACACATTAATGGTATAAATTTTTCACCATAAATTTGAAGGTAGCTGAATAAAACCTTAAGACTTTCCCCCAAACAATTCCTTTGGATATCTTTGTAACTTCACAGCTATTTCATGAAATTGCTTGAAACTTGCCCAGGATTTCTAACTTAGGCTCATTATTGACAATTTTGGCCAACACATTTTTCCCCTGTTCCCAG
Organism: Crypturellus tataupa; assembly: GCA_034781795.1. Taxonomy (NCBI): domain Eukaryota; kingdom Metazoa; phylum Chordata; class Aves; order Tinamiformes; family Tinamidae; genus Crypturellus; species Crypturellus tataupa. Next base: position 4,308,692 of record JAWLRI010000032.1, on the reverse strand, counting down.
AAAGCCACAGTGAGGTAAAAATGGACAGATAAATAAAATTGCAATCTAGTTGCTCTTTTACTATCAACCCAACACTTCTGGGCAAAAAGGCGGTAGAGGAAAAAATAGGCAGAAGCAAGCAAGAAAAGTCTTCTGGAAAATCCAGCTACATTAGGATAAATTGTAATTTTTTTTTTAAACTAAACACTATAGTTTTCTTAAATGATCCAATTGTTAGCATCAACTTGCACACATGGAAACAGTTAACAAGTGTTAAATCATGATTTATGAGCATGCAGATTGTTAAGATTTGCCAGAGTCCTATATGGTTAATTAAGCAACAGACAAACAACAGTTATGTTACAAAGGCCAATCAGAGGTACATAATCATTTCCTCTCAAGTTTTAGTGCGACTATCATTTCAAGTGTATTCAGCTGTAGCAGTCCTCAAGAAAGGAGAAAATAGAAAAATACGATAGTATTTAATAGACTACTGATAAAGATATTACTCTGTTTTTCTGCTGTCAAGTCATGGTTTTAGCTATGAATTTGCACCATGATTAAATGTAAGAAAAGACATTTGTAATGAAAGTGAAATGGGAGAGTTTGACACAAATACAATGATTGAGTTCTTTATATTACACAGCATCACCTTTAGCCAAATGAACTTAAATTATTCGATAGCACCCAAAAGCCCCAAAAGGACAGAGGGAGGACAGCATACCCGACGAGGAGTCGGAGGATTTTAGAGCAAAAGACCAACCATCAGGGGTCATAGACGCACAGTGTGGCAGGCGCAGCTCCACTGGCTTCAGGAATTTTAGTCCATGGGGCCCACACATTACCAAGGGGCTAAGAAGTGTTTCACCTACAGTTAAGAGAAAGAAGAAAACAAGTTACCTATTCTTCTTGAAACATGTTATTACTAACATATTCATTACAGAGCTAAAAAACATTCTGAAACGCTGAAATAAATTCCAGACTTAATTGGATATTTGATTCAAGGCAAATTAGTTTTTAATGATATTTGACATATTGCCTACGAATATTACATATTTATTATTATATTTAGAATCAAAGAATCATAGAATGTTTAAGGTTGGAAGGGACCTCTAGAGGTCATCTAATCCAACCCCCCTGCACACGCAGGGTCACCTAGAGCACGTGGTACAGGACTACATTCAGGCACGTTTTGAAGATCTCCAGAGAAGGAGACTCCACAACCTCTCTGGGCAGCCTGTTCCAGTGCTCCATCACCCTCACTGCTAAGAAATTTTTCCTTAAGTTCCTGTGGAACTTTTGATGCTTCAGTTTCTGGTCATTTCCTCTAGTTCTGTCACTGGCCACCACTGAAAAGAGGCTGGCCCCATCCTCCTCACTGCCTCCCTTGAGGTACTTGTACACACTGATTAGATCCCCTCTCAGCCTTCTCTTCTCTGGGCTGAACAGGCCCAGCTCCCTCAGCCTTTCCTCATAGGGCAGATGTTCGAGGCCCCGATCATCCGCGTGGCCCTGCGTTGGACTCTCTCCAGCAGCTCCACATCCCTCCTGTACTGGGGAGCCCAGAACAGGACACAATACTCCAGATATGGCCTCACCAGGGCTGAGTAGAGGGGCAGGATCACCTCCCTTAAGTGATCAACTGAATCAGTTGGATTGAGTTTATTTCTGTGTCCCCCTTTTTTGTGATACCTTTCACCACAAATTCAATCTTAAACAGTACTTTTGATTTTTTAACTATTTAAAGAAATCAGTCAGAAAGGATCTGGCTCTGTGGTGATGCTATTTTCAGCAGCATTTATGACTGTACTCATACTAACAGTGAATTTGCTCTGCTGGCAGTTAAATAGCAGATGCAGTTAGTGCTGACTGGGCCCCCTGTTTCGATGTGGTTCCAGGGTTACCTCGGATCAGATGGAGCCTGCTCTGCTGGAGCAGATACTCATTCCTCTTGCGCAAATGTTTTGAAGCTGTTCGTAAGACTAGTCATTGGTTCAGGCTTTTGTGCTCAGTCGAGGGTTGAAGTGCAGTTTGTGATATGTAGATACGTTGTTCACCTTTCTCTAGAAGAAATCTAGTGTGTGTGTATATATACATACATATGTTAAAAGGTCTTAGGAAACCAAACCAGGATATAGGCATCCGGGATCCCTGGGGAAAGTGCTTGCAAACCACACTGAGTATTTCAGAGTATTTTTCAGAGTATTTCACTGAAAATCGAATTTGGGTCCTAAAACTGACTCACCTTTATGAGCATGTTCTCCTAAGCTACCTTTTAAAGCAGCTTGTTTTATTTTCTTTCCTTTTTGCCGTTATCCTCTAGTGAGAGGGGCAATAAGCAGAGTCTAATATATGAGATTTATCTGTATGTTCAGTTCTCTGCTTCTCAACCAGCTTAGAACGGGCCTGCATATGACCAAGTTGATTCTTGTGGTTAGCATATATTTTTTTTAGTTGCATTGCAGCTTTAAGTGACAGGAATGAAGTTTAGTTAGAGAATACTTATACTGATGCAACTATTCCATTATATTATTGCAATATATGTATCCAAGATATATATCGCAAGTTTCCAGTGATAGGATAGGCTTGGGGTAGAAATAGGAAATTCTGGTTATACAAGTTGAAAAGTGTTTTCATGATGAGGGTGATGGGATATTGGAACAGGCTGCCCAGAGAGGTGGTGGAGTCTCCATCTTTGGAGAAAATAAAAGCCTGACTTGGCAGATCCCTCCCTGAATAACCTGATTTAGTTGGACATGCTTTGTGCAGAGCTTGGACTGAAAGTTTGCTTCCAGTCTAATTTATTCTGTGATACAAGTCATTTATTCAGCCTTTATTCCTCCCAAAGAAGGAAACCTCAGTGTCTCGCTACTGTGTAGTTTTTTGAAATGCTCGTTTATGATTTTGGTACATTTGAAAGATTAGCTGCATTTTGAAAATTATTTCTGCAGCTGTTTGCAACAGTAGCAAAGTATCGGTGATATTCACCACCTGGACCATCTTTGTATTTAGAAATGTGTGACTTATTAGCAGAGTAGTCCAGAGGTGAGTTGTCTGGCAGACTATGAATGAGACAGGCAAGCAGGTGTCTGCAGAGGTGTACCTGGCATGGCATTGCACTGCTGCAGAGCTGTACGTAGCACTGCTCACAAGGCGTGATGCTCTGACCATGCTGCGGCATATTCTGCGCCTGCACGGCTGTCTTATTTATTGTGATTTAAGGTCTTGTTACTAGCTCATCCTTGAGAATGAGATACCCAACCTAACACGTAGCTAGCATAAGGATTCTAACACAAAATATGTGACAAGTTAAGATGGTTAGTGCTCATTTATTGCAAGAGTTGTCCTGGCTGGGGAGGTGTCTTGCCCTGACCTGCAGATCTGGTTGCTTTAGGAAGACACAGGTACTATGACCAACCCCTAGGTGATGAGCAGGGTTTGCCTTTGTTGTTCCCATCAAACTAATTATTCGGCCTTCTAAGCTGGCAAACCAGGGTAGTCATCTCCCCATACCGATTTTCCTTGGTGGAATATCTGCCAAGTAGATGCAAAAAAACCCAAATATTGAGCAAAATGCTATCTCCAACCCTTGTGTGCCTGGTCACTTCCTGCTTGTGGTTTCCAGCAGTGTATGGTGAGGCTGCACAGCTAGAACTGCCTGCTGTGCTCGAGGGAGGGAGGGAGGGTTGTTCCCCTCTGGCCAATATTGCTGGACAAAAGTTGTTTCCTGAAGTCCTTTTCTGTCACCCTGACACTTCCCGTCTTTCTGTCATTGTGCATCTGAAGCCATCCTGTCATTCACATGCAGGCTCGGATGTCTGTAAGCAGTTTTTAGTATAAAGACTCTACTTGCACAACAGCCAGCTAGCTAATTTATTAGGCCTATTATTGAAAGCCCTCTTCTGCCTATTTATAGTAGTAATTAATAAGAATAAACTTGTAATATTTTGTCAACAAACTTGCTTCAGGTAACAGGAATGAAAATCAGTCTTGGACACAGAACAAATGGCAAATTTTCTCATGGAACATTTCATATGTATTTATGCCTTCCCATACTTGTTTTTTTCTGTGATGAATGTTGTCAGCACCAGGATACATTATATATGACTATTATCTATTAAAATTTTATATTATAGTTACGTGCTGCTAAGTAATTCTCAGTAGCGTAATGAATCCTGATGTTTAACTTGGAAAAATGAGTCCCAGTCTTGGGAGTGGGGAGAGAACTTCCCTGGTATCCCTCAATTATGGGATGAAGTTGATGAAGTTTTTATGTCATCTCATTTCTCTGGAACTGTCCTTTTTTTCTTTTTTTACTGTGAATCGGCATATCTGAGCTAAGCCTGAGAATCCTAGCTGATCGTTTCCAGTTAAGCACAGCTAACACATTGCTCACACATTGCCATAAGGTCTGTTCTGGAAGATAATTATAGTCTGTGGTTTCTCTACCTGCATGTATTTTTGGAATAGCCTTGTTAAAGATTAGTGACAAAATGAGATTTTTTTTTTTTAGTGTTGTTATTTTGTCAGTATTTGCTAGATCTGAATTTAGAAGATTTGGGGAATTATGTGTCTGTTTTGTCTTAAATAAATAAATAAATAAACCCAAGGTAGAGTATTTTTCTGTGCATTACTGAAATAGCGGTCGGTTATTTGGTTATTTCAGCTAAACCTAGATTTGTTATACCATCAGGCTATGAATAGTACAGGTAAAATATTAAGAATAACTCTTTACTATAGCTATAGATTTACGTGTTTGTGCTCAGTGAATCAGTTATATTATTCAGCAGTGTTTTGATTAAGATGTTTTTCAAGGGCACAGCAAGGGCATAGCTAAGGTAAATATATTACACTTGAAAGAAAAGTGTTTAATATTGCTTAACAGCTAAAAGAAAACTAACAACCGTGCACAGAAGAGGCTTGAAGGAATTCTAACATAAAATTCATTTTGGATGTGCAGCACATCTGAAAGTGATAGGGTTTTGCAGTAGCTCTCAGTTTATGCTGGCTTAGGAACCTGAATCCTATTGAAAGGCCTAGGAATTTAAGATCCAGAAAGATTTTTAGAAATTTAGCCTTATAGTATTCTCTGCTCCGTAGATGTATGGCTTTTACGTTTGGAGATACTGATATACCTGAGCAGCATGGACATCTATGCTTGCACATGCATGCTCATATAAAAGAAAATACTCTGATTCAGAGTCTGATTTTTCTTAATCTCTGTGATTCACTAATGATCTCACTTTCACAGTAATTTACTGAGAAATCAAGTAATACATGGATGTTTGTGTTTTTTTTTTTCCCTGATCTAGTGAGCTGTCTGTGTGAATTTGTTTTATATTTTGGTAACAGTAACTTAAAATGTGAAGAGGACAGCGTGAGTGGGCACGAGGTGAGCGACCCCTCCATAGGCTTCTTGCAATGCAGTGGGCTGCACCGCTGCTGTCTCCTGTCATAAGGCTTTCCCAAAATAAAACTCTTTGGCAAAGGTAGATTTTAGCCAGGTGCCTGCCTTGTTCTGTTTGTTTGATTAATTTTTATAGGTTTATGTGAAGAACGAACCCAAAACTGACATGGGCAGCCTTATTGAACAGGCTCACTGGCTCCTGTGGGTCTTTGGGACATCCAGGTAGTGGAATCTGGCAGTAGAAAAAAAGGCTTTTGGCAGCCCTGTCTGTTGGTGACCATGTAATCTGTTCAGCTTGGCATTCAGGCCTCGCTCCGGTAGGTTGGATTTTGAACTTTTTTCTTCTAACCATGTTTTTACTCTGAGATGGATCAGCATATTAGTCTGTTTTACCATGCAGGTGCTAGAATATTAGAAATTATGTGAGGAACTGGCAAAAGAGAAAACATACAAAAAGCGTTTTTGCTCCTTGTAATGAAGCTATTTTCCTCCCGTTACTCCTAGTAATGGCCTTAATGGTCTTAAATTGGCTTGAATCAATCATGAAACTGCACCATGGTTGAACTGAAAGGACCGATACTGATGTTTCTGAAAGGCATTTTTTGTTTGTTAGCGTCTGAGTGTTAGCAGAACAGTATGTTGTATTTGAAGCTATAGGGGGATGATTGAAACAAAATTGAACTAGAGGAACTAATGAAATTTCCTTGAGTGACATGGCTTCCTACAGGGCAAAAGATGATGATGGTGCCAAGGGACAAAAGAGCAGTGGCCTTTAATCTATCTCACCTGAGACATGTCAGGTTTTTTTTTTTTCTTTCTTTTTTATCCCACAAATTTTGTTTGTAGTACCTGAGTTTACATTTCTGGTTAATTATATGACGTATTTGCTACTGAAGGAGAGATGACCTGTCTTTAAAGTAAACTACAAAGTGAACTCGTGACTATAAAGTTTGTGTACTTGATTACTGACAGAGAGGAGCAGAGTTGCACAGCCGTAAACTTTAAAAAATTTAGAAGCCCGTTGGCAGGAAATGGCTGCAAATGAGCTGCCAGGCTTGTCTTTATGGTGTTTACCCAACCTTGACTTCCAAGTTAACGTGTTATGATGTGTCGGAATAAAAACTGCTGCCTGTTTGCAAGAGCTGAAATTTTGAAAAATTACGTCTGGTTCCCACGAAGCCTCCGCATTACTCACCTTCGTCCTCAGCAAACCAAGTTGTTCCAACCAGCCAGCGCTTAAACCCTGGTGGTAGTTATTGCTTATAATACCACTATACTGAATCAAAAGGTCTAATACAAAGTTAATATCGAACTGAATAAGTACATTTATAAAGTTTTCACATTAGGAAGTATGGAAAACCATCAATACTGATCACGAGCTTCAGATAACTTATTTAAAGATGAGAGGTCATTTAGTTAGGCAGCGTATTTTTATGTGGCTGTTTAAAAATATTTTTTTGAGAATATTCCCCTTACGAGCTCTTAAATGAATGTTTGGAACCACAGGAGGAATTAGGCCCGAGGGTACTGGTAGCAAATGGCCAAAAGCTTTTTGTCATACCAAGCAAATTCCCCAGCAGCACTTAGATTCCCTTCTCTTTTATGTATTTCGTGTTTCATAGCAAGCTGTGGAGACTTCTGTTTAGGCACTGGTCTTCCAGGTGCTTCTCATCAAACTTAGGATCTAATAACTGTTTTGTTTTATATGTATCTTCAGATTTCAGAAGTAGCCTGTACTGTAGGTATGTGATGTACTTTCAAAAGACGTTTTTATTTTAAGCAAACTTGCTTTCCAATGTATATTACTCGCTTTAGCTCGCCCTAAGAGGAGGAGAGGTCCTGCTGCTCTTCTGCCACCAAAGACACAACTTTTGGCGCTCTGTAAAGCCTGGGAACTCTCCCAGGTTTCAGATCTGCTCCCACTCTTTGTGAGAGGGTTGATGGAGCGGCTGGGTCCAGCAGGCATGCAGCATTTGGGTGACACTGTGCCCTGGGGTCCAGGCAATGTGGCAGGTTGTCATCTGCTGCGTGCGCTGCTTCTGTCTCCTCGGAGTGAGGAACTGCAGGAAATTGATCTCAAAAATGGATTGTATTATGAAGCTTGTTTAGATCTACATTGTTTCCCTTGGAATGTACTTTAGTTGGCTAAGTTTTTTTCAGGTAAATGGCCATATAGATTCCTTTGTAGAAACACTTAAAAAAAAAAGAAACACATGAGAAATTATTAGTAATGGCTGTCCTTTTGCACACACTGCATATGCACACATGGTCCCAATGTGAGAGCACTGAAAAGTGAAAGAACCATTTCCCTTCCACTGTTTCCTCTTTTGCTGTTAGCAAGGCATATTCCGGTTATTGTCAAGCACTCTTCTTGCTTAGATTAAGTCATGTTTTTCAACAAATGTGATGAAAAACTTACTCATAGCCATCTAAATTATGAGCCCAGTGACAAGAAGAAGTCTGTCATGATGTCCGAGTGGGACAATGTTTTCTGGCTCATGTCGATATTTGAACCTTTCAGATTTTAAAGCAGCTGGTTTGGAAAAGATGCCCTTCCTGCAGATTTGACAGCACAAGTCCTCTCTGCTTCCTAGAGAGAGTCAAAGTCTCCCCCTGGGAGAGCAGTAATTCCAATAAGCACTTTTAAAAGAGACCTTTTCCTGTAAGGCCTGTAAGTTTAAGGACACAAAACTCCTTGAACTTTTTAATAGCAGAGCTGTAGATTTGCATGTGATTATTTTGTTCAGGACCAAATGAGAGATACGGACATCAGCAAGTGACACATTTGTTTGCTGAAACAAGGCAGGGTAGTCTGGGATTGGCACAAATCCCCTTCATATTTATAAGCTCTTCACTAATGACTTCAGCTTTGCTTGTACGTGCCGTCTGAGAAAGCATCTCAAATATTTAAGCCAACTTTCCCATTGTGGAGAAAATGCAAAGCTGCCCTGGGGGGTGGCTGTAAAACCTTGCGTCAGGACGAAGCTGCTCGGCAGTGCCGGAGAGAGGAGACGAGCGGTGCGTTCCGGAGCCCCTCCTGCCGCTGGGCTGAGCGAGGGCAGCAGCTGGGGGCGCTCACAGGGGGCCACCTTGCCAGGCTCAGGGGGGATGTTGTGTATTGTGTTCCCTGAATCTGTGGTGTTGGAGATTCAATGGGAATTGGAAGAGGCTGCCTTTCAGAGAAGCAAACAAGTGGGCAGGTGAGAAGCACCTTGCCCAAACAGCGAGTTGAGATTCAGGAAAGCCGGGAACTGGAATTTGTTATATTCACCCAGGTCTCTCCAAGTTATTTTCAACCCATCTGCCAACTATGTGCAACTCTTTCTTTGTCACCTTTCAGTCACCATGTTGTAAATTGCTGTATCTTGTTTATAGAGTTCCTGTAGCCTCAGGAATTGTAGACTCGTTCAGGTTGGAAAGTGCATTGGTAGGTCACGTAATCCACCATTGTGCTCAAAGAAGCAGGGTTAACACTGAGTTCAGACCATGTTGCTTATAGTCCTGTCCCCTCGGATCTTCAAAGTCTCCAGGGATGGAGATTCCCCGACCTCTCTAGGCAACCCGTTCCAGTGCTTTGTTATCCTCATGACAGAATATTTTTCTTTATACCTGGTCAGAATCTTCCCTATTTCAGTTTCTGAGCACTGTCTCTCAGTGCCACCTCTGCAGTCTTCTCAGTAACCTCCCTTTAGGCACTGGCAGGCTGCTCAGCTGTCTCTTCTTGAAGCCAAACCAGCCCAGTTCCCTCAGGCGCTCCCAAGGGCACATGTTGCAGCCACCTGGCCGACCGGGTGGCCCTCGGCTGAAGGCATCCAAATGCACGTCCCAGAACTGGACACAGTGTGTAGCAGAAAGCCCTGTGTTCTCAATCAAGAAAATGTAGGGAAGCTTTATGGAGCCTTCACGCAGTGATGTCTCTGAGCGGTAAAAAGCTTGAGAATTGGTCACTCACCTTCCAGTCTGGAGATGAGGCTTTTGCAAAGCCTTGGGAGACGTCTCGACGCTCAGATCCAGCAGAAAGCTATCTCAGGGCCTGGTGGAAAATACTCCCAGTAAGAGAAGGAAAATCTGCAGAAAGAAGACAAACACCTACGGTCGTTCCTTCCAGCTAAGCACTTCTGCCAAGTCTCACATGGCCCGAAAGGCCTTGGTACAAAGGGTGATCTGATTACCTTGAAAGTAGTTTATTATCTGAGTCTTCTGTTGGCTTCTGTATTTGCTTGCTCTGCTTTCCACTTGGTGTTCTTATCCAGAGGAGAAAAAAAGAGTTCTTTAAAGAAGTGTTACCTGTTTTGGTAAGGAGTCACCTATTTGGCAAGGAGTCAAGGAGGCTCAGGACTCTTTGTGATGCCAGACCTTTGGCCAGCTGTCACTCGGCCTTGCTTCCCAGGGCTGGGAACCCCAGATCTGCCCATGCCACCGTGACTCTCACTAGGATTCTGCTTAATTTGTTGTTTTTCTAGTTGCGACTTTTAAAATGCGCAACTCTAGCTGTATTTGATATTCAGATTAACAGGTAAATATGTTATAAACTACTTAAAAGTACAGATCTGTGATGTGTCTCAAACAAGCAAACTGTACACCTTCATCTTCCTATTAACCCTATATACCTTAAATTAAAATGTATCAGACAGACAGTAGTATAAAGGGTAGAATATTCTCCTTTTAGTGAAATGCTAGAAGGGGATAATAGGAAAAGTTAGGATGTTGGAGCACTTTGTTTCGCCCTTTACATTCTAAGCACAGGTAGCATGGACTTGAATATAAATAGTGCTGTTGATTACCGGATTCTTGAAGGCTTGGGTTGTAAACACTCACTTAATAGTTATTACAGAGAACTGGTCTAATTGCATTAAGTAATAGGAATGTCACATTGCAGCATCTCTCTGTTCAGTGTCTGGCTTTTGCTCTGCATTTACCTTGCATCTGTCCTTGTTCAGTTCCTCATTCATCAACCTGAGCACATTTTGTTAAGCTATTAAGTCTTAGTTTAATTTATCTTCTGTGCAAACGTTCTATGGAACTGCCCACTGGTTCTAAACATCAGCCGAGAATGATACGAGTTCTGGATATTTGTGAGTCTGCTGCAGGGACCCTATCGGGTAAAAGGTTAGAATGAAACAAAGTAAGATATCTTGTGTTTCTCTGGAATATTGAGAAAATATATTTTATAGAGTTCTTAAAGGGTTATTTTGTTTTCTTTTTGTATTTGTTTGTTTTTAACAAAAAGAACCCATATTATAGGGCAGTATTCTGCTGGGAGAAAGGCAGCTGCTTAAAAGAGAAAGAAAGAGAAAGAGAAAGAGAAAGAGAGAGAGAGAAAGGAAAGGAAAGGAAAGGAAAGGAAAGGAAAGGAAAGGAAAGGAAAGGAAAGGAAAGGAAAGGAAAGGAAA
>JAWLRI010000032.1:4277330-4297813 GCA_034781795.1 Crypturellus tataupa | reverse complement strand
CACATCCCTCTGGTACTGGGGGGCCCAGAACTGGACACAGTGCTCCAGATGTGGCCTCACCAGGGCTGAGTAGAGGGATTTCCTTTGGTCCTAATGCCCAAAAAGTTATCCCCGAAACTAGTTTCAATCTTTCTTAGAAAAACAAACCACCATAACAAAACAAAACAAACAAACAAAAAAAAAAACCCCAAAACCAAATACCCTTCCATCTTGTTTGCAGTTTTCAATATTGAGCAGAATACCATTATTTCCTTTCCACTATTCATTTGTAAGATGTGAATAAGACCATGCTTTCCTCTAAACACAAGTGGTAGTAATGCTAAATAATACAGTAAGCTACAGTAGCAGCTCTTACCTTTCTCCTTGTCCAAAGGTGGAAGTATGCTGTTATCTCTGCAGACTTTGAAATATATTTCTTGCTCTATTCCCTCTGGAATGGCTCCTTGTGGTATAATAATACTAACTCCAGTCTCAATGGAGCTCAATACACCACCATTGCTGTTAAACACACCTCTTGCTGTGGCTACAACAGTGTGTCCATCTTCCTCCTCTTCATCCTCGAGTGCTGAAGGGCTGAACATAAGGTAGAGGTTAAATCCTAGCAGTCTTATCAGTATTTTCTTTGTGAAAAGTCAGTGACATAATTCAACATAGCTTATTTTAGCAGTGCACTGTACAGTGTACTAAGCACCAATTCGTGGAAATTTTTATTATGTCTGGCACTCAATTGCTTGAATCATTCAAGTTTTACCTTAAAAAGAGCACATTTTCACTTGTGCCTCTAGCCCCACACACATAGTCGCACCATTCCCAAAAAACAAAGTGTACAGCTTTGAAAGTTAATAGGAGCTTATATGTTTAATGAGCTTGTCTGGGGTTCCAGCTACACACTTCTGCTTAGTAAGACTAAACATATCAAGGATTTGAAGGCTTTCATTTTTCCTCCAAAGTCTACATTATGACGTTACTACTGAAGAAGTAATAACTTGTATGCAAGCTGCACTGTATCTTCTCTCTGTCAACTTTAAAGGAAGGAGAAACCATTTGGTTTAATTCTAAGACACACATTGAAAATGAAACTTTTTTTTCCCAGGGTGCTATGATACAGCTAAGGAGAAATAAATCAACAAATGACTAATTTGATTAGATTTCAGATCAGTTTCAAAAGTGGAAATCATGAAGAAACCAAGGACAGTAAAGACACATCTTAAATACCTATCATCCAGCTGCTTTTTGTCAGAATTTTAGAATCACAGCAGAAATCTTTCAAGTATCTTGGTTTATGGGTCGACCTCAACAAAAGTTAGAAACAGAGGAGCGAAGAAACTGGTGGTTTCCTAGATATGGTTCCATTGATAGGCTATTTCAAAGACGTACTAACGGAAACGAAAATGCCCACGGCCACGATGCTGATGCTCACCTTACAGGAATGGCTTTAGGCACAGCATTAACATTATTTGGTTGATATTTAGGCTTGTCGGCCTGTACAGTGAAGGTGTCCATTCCACTGTCAAACTCGGGAGGCTGTGACGAGCTGTGTGCTTTCAAAATCGGTTGAGGAGAATTTGGAGATTTAGATGGCAGCTCTGGTTTATGTTGAGCTTCATTTGGCAAGAGATTATGGTTGAATTTAGGACTTTCAAATTTGCGCTCAAACGGCCTGGCAGCGCTCGTGTAAGGTTTGGTTGTAAAGCGGTTGTAAGAAGGAGTGACCGTTTTCTGAATCTGCTCAGTTCCATTAAGGGGGCCTTTGTCAGGGAAGCTTTTCTGAGGGTAAAAAGTAGACTGCACGGTGTCCTCTCGAGAGGATCTGAAAACTGCTGGTTTATTCTGAGGTGGAGGAGGCTCAGACACAGAGTTAACTGCAATGCAAATAAAAATAATCAACAGCTGCTAGTAACCATCAGAATTTTCTAGTCCTGTAAGTGGTATGAGAACACATTTTGTCCAGTCTTTAATCTACTAGATATTTATACACCACCTATATTTCAGTTACATTGCCTCCACTCTGGCAAATTATCTATGTTTTGTTACATTTATGTTAGATACAATAATACAATCTTTTAATTATCTACTGAATTTGCACCATGGCAAAAACAGAATGCCAAAACTAGCATATACTTATATACACACCTGTAAAATTCAGTTGAATAAGACATCCCTTCTAAGGATATTATAATCAGACCTATTTTTTCTTCTATTTTCAGAAGCTTATGAACTATTACCTACACCTAGTAAAGTCTGGTCCAATAGCATACTGAGATTCATCTTTAAACACTGGAAATTTTATTCTATCATTGCTGACACCACTAAACATGGAAAGATAGTTATGACGGCTATTAACACCTGGAAGTCACAGGGGCAGACAGGATCACCAAATCAGTTTACAAGTGTCAATCTTAGAGTACTCAAATGATTAATTGTAGTGAACTACGCAGTTATATCAAAAGTTTGTAAGTTTATATATTTAAAAAACTTAATAGAAGACTATTCTGCTGTGACCCCCTAGGCTCTACATTCTTCCATTTCCTTTAATATAGGTAGAAACTTCGCAGTGACTCAAGGCATCTGTGCCAGTTCCAAACACAAATTCAACTGCAACACGTGAGGGGTGAACTTTCAGACTGCTCACCCTCAGAGAGCGCCGGCTTGTGATGTGCTGGGAGAGACAGGACAGGACTGTTGATTGACTGAGGCTGTGTATACTGCACTGAAGTAGCAGGAGGAGGAGTTGTAACCTGGGGGACGGAGTCATAACGCTTTTCACCGACAGGCCTATCCATTGATTCGACATCACTTGTTTTCCCCCTGGTGAAACAAATTTAAAAAAAGTTGAACATTTTTCTCAGGGTTTTGAGATCCTGCCTTCATCGTATTTTTTTCTTCTATGATCATTTGTTTTCCATCTTTTCCTATGAACATCAAAACATATTTTCTTTAATAACCTGTTCTAAATATAAAAACATTTATTGATAAGCACAATAGATTTCAAGACAACATTGAATCTTGAAAAAGATTAGTAACACAAACCAAAGATGGCAAACAAAAGGCAGATGACATTTCAGGTGTATTTTTTTAGTTATCTAAAAGATCTTAATTTTTCAATTTTGCTTAAGGTATTTTTGGTAAAAATCTTTATCTAATTTAGCAGATCCAAAACTCAAATTTAGGTGGAGGGTTTTGGGACTGGGTGTGGGGGAAGCAAGGTGTTTAAAAGCCTAACTGGCCAAGAACAAGGAAAACGAGCTCTACTAGCATAGCTTTTCTAAATACACCCAGCATGTGAACAATGCCATCTTAATTAGAAATGCAATCAGCTTAAGCTTCACTAGCTTTATGTGCATAATGTAGACAATTTTAAAGTCTTGTTTTCAAAGTATTTCTTGCTGATTAACGATATTTCTCCAAAAGAGTTTCTTTTGGAAAGCAATTGATTTTGCAAGTACCTGTCATTTTGGAATGCACTTATTTTCAGAAATCGTGAGTTTAAAATTTTAGGTGCACATAATGCCTGTGATGAAATGTAACAGTTAGAGGACACCTTAAAACATCCTCACATCAACAGCAGTCTTACCACTTGATGTTCCTTTTCAAGTAGTCATAGCTAGTGTAAGAGCCAAGTAATCTAGGTGATGGCAAAGCAAACAGCAATAGAAGAATGAAAGAAAAATAGTCATTCTAATCTTGAGCACGTTATTTCTTCACACTTTTTATGTTAGTCCTAGCACTCCTCATATGACAAGACAAACAAAAAGACATTAGCTTCAACAGTGACATGTCTGATGAGGCCTTTTCTGTACAATGATCACTCACTATATTTAACATGAGACTGTCAGTGAATCAGGTGGTGGTCAGTATGTCAAACTGGCAGTTACATAAAGCAATAAAAAGATAGCACTATCTTTAAATCTTTTGTTTAGAATTTGTATAAACAAATGTCTATCTTATATATTAAAAAGAAAGCAAACTAAGAAATCCCAAATTCTAACAGAATCTCTTTTACTTATGGTCACATTTGTGCTAATCTTAGAATGATGTAGTGTTCGCATTGCGGATCACATACTGAAGGTGCAACTGTAATAAATATTTCTATGACACTACCAACACATCCAAAAATAGGCAGTTTTCAATATTGAGCACAATATTGTTTCTTTGTTACTACTCATTTGTGAGATGCAAGATGACCACATTCTTCTCTTAAACACACATTCATATTCTTCCTGATCATGTTTAACAGTTCCTAAAAGGCTGTCTGCAAGGGTGACTTTCCCTTAGTTTGAACACTACCTTGCTTGACCCCGCAAGCAAATGCATTTTACATCAGGACACCTGTGTACCATCCTTTCACCTTCTCTATTCTGCATCAACCAAAACATAAGAGAATCATGAATGCAGTAACACACTGTCTTCTGTAAGCAAAATATTACAGGTATTTCTGTATCTATAGTCCAGTGTTTCACTGAAGACATTTTGCTACTCATTCTATTCTTTTTTTTTTTTCTTTTGGCAGAGGTCAAGGAGGAAAAAAAAAAAAAAAGAAAAAAAAATCCCACCCTAACAACATTTTTAGAATGAGCAATTCTGTATATGACCGAAGTCACAAGCCCTGTTCCCTTCCGCAACATGCCACACAAGAAAGCCATCCGGCATTAAGAGTGAAATCTCAACAGAAGATGCACGTCAACAGCTAACTTGAGATCATCACAAACCACTAATAAGTATTAGTGTTCTCTTCAGGAAAATATATATTACTGCCTTGCAAATAGTAAAGTAGAGGCTTTAAAACATAATCAAATGTCTCAATTCATCTCCAAAGCGGTACACAATGATCAAGTTTACAACGGCTTCCAAAGCAGAAGCTCTGCTTTTTATTTCCTCTGCAAAAAACTGTGACAAAAAAAAAAAAATACTAGATGACATGACATCTCCACCAAAATGCCAATCTGAATTCAAAGACAGCTTTGAAATTTTAAATACATTTTAGTTGTTATACATGTATGTGGTTAAAGGTTTTAAATTTGCATGCATTAAGAATTGAAGCAGTCAGAGGCACATGATTCTCTAGGGAAAAAATACTGCGTATATTCTGAGCTCAAGCCTGGTCAAGTTAGTGATCTAGTTAATTTTGGCTTCTTATTCTCCCACTAATATGTAGCACAAACCTTTCAGTTCCGATCAAAAACCCTCAAGTTACCCGAACTACCATTACGAGACCACCAGAGTAGGTATCTTTCTACTCTAATGGAAGACCACTGAAGAAGACACTAAAGCACCTTTACAGACAGTGATTTGTGGTGCTCATAATGAATCATACAAAGGATAAAGCTATTAAATCCATATCTGTAAGGCACATGGATTGCAAATTTCATTTGCAGTCCTCAATCAAACAGTCAAATCCTCATTTTGACTATCCTTAAAATTCAGTGATCTAATACAAATTTAATTAGTGCATAATCCCTTCCAGAAATAATTTACTTAATAGCAAAGATAATTTTACATAATTTAAAAACAGTGCTGAAGAGGTTAATATGCAAAACTAAAAAAGGGGTAGCTACTGTTTATGAATAAATAAAATCTGTCCCCTGTACTCAAAATACAGTGTACAGATTATGCAGGAAGATGTTGCATAATTCACAGTTCCTACACCATTACCTCAAATTAGCTCTGCATTTATTTTTGGAAGAGCTGATTAACAGCACAGCTATTACCACACAAATACACTGGAAAGAAGATAAATAATAAGCAAACGCCAGTACAACCAGGAAACTGGCCACAAGGAACTGCAAAATGCATGCTCCCTGGTTGCCCGTGTTGTGTTTCCGTGCAAGTGCACTGCAGCGGGCTTCTCCAATGAGCAGTGTCCAGCCCAGCAGCTTTGTAATTCATTTACATTTTCACCATTAACCTGTCAGTCTTTACTCCTTTCCAGTTGACTACCGTTCAAGCTGGTCATCTTTCCCATATCTGTCCTTCTCGTAAATAGGCTGCATTCCTTCGTGAGGGAAAAAGTCCAAATATTCTGTCCTTTGATTTATGGAACTGTGTTAGCCTTAAACACAACAGTATTTTAGTTCTTTGTGGCAGTTTTGTGCGACCTTCCTGTAGATATAAACCTTGAAGTCATTCTCTAACTCACAACAAACAGAATGAGAACAGAGAAGCCAAAGAAAGTATCCGACAAGAGCAGTAGGTGGAAGCAGAGAAGAATCATTCTCAAACAGGAGTTACTCTGTGGCAAACATCTCAGTATTTGCCTTTAATGTTCATGTTTTCCAGTGTTCTTGGCAGCATCGTAGAAGATAAGAGTATAATGAAATTTTACAATACTCTCTATTTGAGGAGCTTAAGATTCTTTGCAATTACCACCGAAAGTTTGCAAATTCCACTTCAATTTTATTTATATTTACTACAGCAACTCAGGTACCTAAGACTCAAAATAGCCTATCTACTCAAATGTTGCATTGATAGGTAAAAAACGAGTCCAAAAAATACTGCAATGCACTATAATTCCTGCCAAGACATTGGTTTTTATCTTTAAAAGGTTCCTTGCTCAGACATCCAGAGAGCAAGACAGGTTGCAATCCTTCTGTCAAGACACAGGGCCAGTAAGAAGGAAGGATAAATATCACTGACGGAAGATCCAAACTGGTCACAGATTACTAGATGCATCTAATTCATTCCCTAACATATAAATAATAACAACTAAAATTGGAAATAGCAACCAAGCGTAGAATTTAAAACCTTTATAAGCCACCCAGCACAGCACTTCTCAGCAAATTCCATTATTCTCAAGTCACAGAGGAAGGTATTAGAAATGATAGACAACATATATTAAAGAAACAGGAACAGGATGCCTGAGCTTTAGCTCAGACCCCTTAAGATATGCACTGGAATACAGTACAATAGGGGCATGGAAGACAGCTTGAAAATACATTTCAAAAACTAAGAGATGCTTCAATAAATCCCTTCACTATTTCACCACAAAGACTTCAGCTCCATTTAGCTTGCCAGCTAAACTGTGTTAGAATAGCCCAGACTTCAAGCGCAACCAAACTCTTCAAGAGACCTGATTTCTGGCCTGCTTGCAGCAAGACGAGATAGTTTTCCACAGCAACAGCTAAACCATGCTGCTGCGATCTGAATGTAGAACACCTGCAGATTATTTACGCAACTGTGGAGAGTATTGACACAAAACCTCAAAGACAGCTGATTCTTTACCTATGCTAGCATTTAAGCTTTCACACAATTTCTGTATCAGCGCTCCAAACCTAGGAAGCAAAACGAAGAAGGAAGCAGGTGTTTCTGTCATCAGGTAGCTTCTAGCTTCAATGACACCCCCCAAAAGCTCCGCTTTCTAGTTGCAAACGGAGCTAGTTTGTAGAAGTCTCTCCACAGAATAAATGAAGGCAGAACTTAAATGAACAGAAACCTCTGCTTCAAAAGATGATTTAACCACTCATTATGACTTATATTAAGAAAATACCTTCTGTTATGTACTGTAAAAATGAAGCAGTTAGTAACAACATGTGCAAGTTCTTGAAGCAAAGAATAAATTCGGCAGGTTTCATTTGCCAAAATGCAAGTTGCACGTGCATTTTCCAGCAAAACTGATTTTGCAAACACATAATACGTCGGTTTTTAATTAGATACTATGATAGTATGGAATCTCACCAATAGCTTCCACCTATAAGCATCACTTTTTCTAATTTATATCAAAACAGAGAAACAAACTAAATAAAAACTAATGAACAAAAAGACCACCAATGAAACTTACTTAGAGTAACTAGTAAAATTCAGCTGATTCTGAGAATGTATTGGTTTAGTGGGTTCAGAATGGTGGCTGGCAGCAACCTGTGCAGATGGCTTATTCTCAAAGCTTCTGCGATCGAAGTACGAGAGCTGCTTTCGATAATACTCTTCATCTTCCTCAGGATCGTAGTGATTTGAACGTACAATGTCTTCTGGGGGCTTTGCTTGAGGTCTCTGTGGTTCTGGGGCCCTAACCCAGAAAAAACAACACGTTACCTTGTACAACTTAAAAATCTTAGGTTGTAGAAATAAAGTTGTTCTATAACCCAATAACAAAGCAACTGAAATAAGAACTGCATCATTCTATACACATGCATTACGCTGCCTCTAAAATGTGACATACTAATATGCACATAGCACTGAATTGTAGGAAACGGAATGCAAGACGTGTGAAAAATTGCACACTAATTCTTTTGAAGAGTTAAAAGGATAATTGATGTAATAACATAAAGGGAAAAAAACCTTATTTCCCATTTACTATACCTACTTTTAATTTATGCAAATTAGATATTGTTTCTCTCACACTTCTGTGTTAACTAAATTAATCATTTTCTTATAAATGCTGAGAATATAGGATGACACCCAGGAGAATCATCACATCCTTGTCAATCACCTTTGCAACCTTATTACTGACACAGAAATTGTACTGATACACTCTACAGTCTGCATCTTCCACCTGGAATTAGTAAAATGTCTTGTCTCAAAATCTAATCCCCTATTAGAAACTAAAGCTAATCATCAGCTGTGTATCTACCTGTAAGTTGCTTTGTCATGTTCATACTGGCTTTGAGAAGTTGGTTTTGGAGCACTCACAGTGGAGAGCGTAGGTTTAGGTGCTAGTTCTGGAGGCTGTAAAGAAAAGCACAGCGTATTTTTTAAGGTTCTAATATTTAGAAAAATATAGAAGCATTTCTTTAAAGTAAGAAATAAAGGCTCTGCAGAAAAAGACTAGTTAAAAAAACCAACTCCATCCCTCTGCACCCACAGGGAGGGTTTAGCATAGCAAAACCACGATAGTGAAAGTTTCTGCTTTGAAAGCATACCACAATCAGGTTGTTAGGATAGCATTCCACAGCAGCAGGTTTCTCTCCTAGACAACGTTTTACTACTACTGTTGTAATAATTTCATTAACAAAAGCAAGAAGTGAAAACTTAATGACTTACCTTGACAGCAGATGTATCATTTGAATCCTTCATTTTTTCTAAAGATGGTGATCTCCTCCTTTCAAATATCTTAACTCTACTTCGCACTGACTGTGGTTTCATGGCTGGATCTTCTTCGTCCTCTGCTAGGGATGGTGGTGTAGGCAGTGGCTTACTGTTAGAAGGCAAAACCTCTGGTTTGGTTTGTGATGATGGTGGAGGAGGAAGAGAAATACCTGAAGTATTATGAGCGGCCTCAAATTGTCCAGCTTTAGCATTATAAGCTTGGGGAGGACCTTGTTCATAGCCCCTAATATGTGGGTCAAAGTACTGCTTCGATTCAGGAGATCGAGATATGGCTGAAGGGTATGGCTGAGTTTCCGGCTTGTATCTACCATGAGGATCATATCCTGCAGTATGTTGATCTTCATATCGCACTTGTGGCAAGCTGAAATTCTTAGGCGCATGCTCGTAGCGAGGCCTCCCATCAAAACTCATTGGAGGCGGGTCCTCAAAACGAGGTTGTGCTGGGTAATAGCTCCGTTCTGTGCTCTCTTCTGCGTTTTGTCTAGATTCCAGATCCCTAGGAGGTTGGTTGTCATAAGCTGTTCTGGGTTGGTAGGGCTGCTTTTCATCATAGTATGACCAGTGCTCCTCGTAAGGAGGGACACGGTCATCGTAATGAAGTCGAGGGTCATAACCACGAGAAAACTGATCTACGTAGTTTGAGGAATCATATCTATATGCTGACTGCTCATACTCCCTGCTTGGTTGCTTCTCTGCATACTGAGCCTGAGACTCATAGATCAGATTTGGGTCTCTTTCCTGTCTCTGTACTGGGTGATTAATTGCGGGCTGTTTTAAGATGTAGCTTTGTCTGGATGCTTCTTCACTAACATATGGATCCTTTCGGTATACCTGTTTAAAAAAGGCAATATATTTTTCATTTAAAATGAAGAGCAACTGCAGTCATGTTTCATATTTAATGCAAATTTAAGTTTTAAATATTGGCCTTAATTTTGTTTAGAATCAGGATCATGATGCAATTGTCTGCAATCACAGGAAACTGTACTTGATGATTCAAGAAATTCCTTCAAGTCCTACATTTAGGAGAAAATATAATTGAAAGCGAAAGGCAAAAAATAACATGGACTGATCTTCATCCTCTTGGGGGTTGAAGGGAAGAGGGAAGGGGAACAACACTGATCAATTTACATGTTAGCATAACTCCAGCACTGCTAGAGAGGCATTTAAGGTCACCCTATATACTGGATTTAACTTGATGATCAACCATTTCTCACATAAATTGAAGTGCATAGGTATGTCAAAAAATAGAATCATTTTAGAGAAAGAGCAGATTTTTCACAAAGCCTCATGAATAAACAGCAGAAAGCTAAAAAAAGTGACACACAAAGTAAAATCAAAACACAGAATGCAGCCTTTTCATTTCAAATGTTTTTTCTTTAAAAGAACTGAAAAACGCACTTTGAAGCCATGCACACAAAATGTTAGATGATGCTTAGCGATTCAGATGCTTTGTTTGTTGTAAACTGCATGATCTCTTAGGGGAAAAAAATAGAAGGATTCTCCAGCTGGGGGCAAACCAAAAAGAATCATGTATGTGCCAGCTTGATGTACAGCAGGGAATGAGCGCAAGAGAGCAGCACGGGTACCTTTGCTGGATCTACGGGCGGCGATAAGGATGATGGCTCTTGGTCTCTTAGCACTACATGAGCTCCCTCAGTACTTGATGTTCTTAAGGGGCCCGCTTGTGGCTGGTAAGAGTTGTAAGGAGCAGGGGGAGGCTCCTCCAGTCTGACATTAGTTAGGTTTACAGAATTTACTGCAGCAGTTGATGAGGTTGCAGGGTTTGATTCAGGCGACGGGGAAAGGTAAGGGACTGCAGGTGAGGCTTCTGCTTTCTGTGAAGTGTTTAAAATATTTTAAATATACTGCTACTGAATAACCATATGACTTTGATTTAAATCAAAAATACTTTAAATCATGTTTTGATCAATTCATCAGCTACATGCAGAATGAAGTGTATTGCAAATACCACGCACTAACACTTCCAGAAATTCATTATGGTGAACATGAAAAGAGCAGAACATTTGAACAAACAGCAGAAGGGACCTTCAATCCCCTTTCTATCAAAATAAGTCACTGACACAGGAAAAGCTGATTCTCCAGTTCATTGCAATATATTACGGCTGTTGGTAGATTCTTGCACGTACTTACAACACCAACAACTGGAACATAAACACAAGTTACTTCCTCAACAGAACTGGCAACCTGAAGTAAATGTATTATGGTCAATGCATAAAATTATTTTCTTACCGCCTGAGAGGCAGCTGTTTTAAATCCTGAAGCATCTATTCTGAGATTTGGCTGTGGCTGAGCTTGAGATGCATAAGGAGGGTATGTCTGAGCTTCATGATGCATTCCAGAGGAGTCCTCTCTGACAGGCTCGGAAGAACGGGTAATAGCAGATTCAGGCGGAGTCCCAACCTCATCGTTCAGAGTTTCATCCAGTTCCTGATCAGTATAAGCACCCCCTTCTGTATCTGTGTCTTCATAATCAGATGTATGCCTACTGTCTGTACTGTACATAGAATATTCACTACCAGGGGCTGAGAGGTAAGAAAGGCGGTCGTCGTGTAAGTCAAGGTCATCACTTGTAGCACCATCAGCCTGTGTCGAGGAAAATTAAAGCGTAAATGTTTAATGCAATAACATTCAATGTTTCAGGAACATACTTCCTAGTTTTACATGTAAGAAAGTGTATTTTTTTTGTAGAATGAAAATGTTTCCATCATCTTCTGATTCATCGTAGAAAGTCTGGTATTTAAAAAACAGTTATTATTCAAAGTCTAGAGGAACAACTGAACTAAAAATTCAACAATTTTCAACACAATGCAGGAAGTAAATAAGGTTGCAGGGTTTGAAAGCTTCTGTCCAGAGGCCTTTTCTGCAGCTTAGCTCTTCAAACCAATTTACTAAAGGGGTCAGATAAGTGTCAGTGCAAGTAGGAGAGAGTTGATAGTTAGAAGTGTCTGGAAAAGTTACCAAAACTGTACCTTTAAAGTACACACTGGACTAACTAATTTGAAGATGGGTGAAAAACTGAAAGGAGTTCTGTGAGTAGATATAGCCAGTCCAAATAACCAGGAACATACAGCAATAATGGAATCATCCTTGGTTAACTTGCAGTTGCCCTTCCTTTTAATGTCAGTTCCACGAGAGCAAAGATCAATTGTGCACAGCATAACATGTTGCTCAGGAAGGCAAAAAAAAAATTCCAGAAAGAAGAAAAAAACAAGAACAAAAAACCCCAAAACAACGACAAAAAAAACCCCAGCCATTTGACAAGCATCATCTGAAACACCAGTATGAGAAGGGACAACACACACACATACATTTTCTATTACTACAGTCTTGTCATGTCTCCCCAAACATAGTTATTATACTGCTTACCTTTCCTTCTGAAACCCACACCAGCTGATTCTGCTGTTGCTGAATTGCTTCCTTAAGAGCTCCATACCAGCCTTCATTCATTGAATTCAAGTTAATGGTAGCTAGAAGTGTAACAGGTTAGTTTGATTTAGGCAGAATTTGGGCAAGGACTTGTATCACCAGTACTGAAAGCACTATGAAATGTGAACGCAAAATGGACATTTAAAGATTAACACATATACTGACATTCAGAGCAAAGCTTGTGTGTACTGGGACATTTTGCTGGATAGAAAATACCTAGTTAACAGTAATTTTGAATAAAATGAGACTTTAATCTGAGAAAATTAGATCATTCACCTATTTAATCAAACATTTAGCTTTAGTTGATGATGACAGAGCTGCCAAATCTGTTTAAAAAAGCCACTTGGTTATTCTAGATCTCTTCATGTTTACACGGTTGTGTTTAAATTAAGCATCCACCAATGACCTACTGAACAACAGGAGTCTGAACAAGTCAGCAATTGCTCGACCTCAGGTGGTCCAAGTGCAGGGAGCACATTTGATAAGCTAACACCAACCTTCCCATTCTTGAGGCCAAAAATAAGCTAACACACCTGGGATCACAGAATAAGGCAGGCAAGCAACTAGTATTAGATCACACTAAGGAAGAGGAGCAAAAGAAAAGAATGAAGAGGGAAGAAGAGGTGAAAAACAAGACAAAAGCCAGATGAAGAGCATATGGAGCAACTAACATGCATTAATACTTTTAATAACAAAAGCACTTTAGTAGGTTTATAAGCTTATTATTTCAGTATTATAGTTTTCAAAGTTTGATTGGCTTACAGAAAAAGAAATACTAACACCCAGTTACCTAGCAGTAAGAGCAGCTGTAAATGGCAATTAGTTTATAGGAATTTCATACAAAAAACACTGCTGAAATTGGCAGAAAAGGAATTTATTCTAATCTCATTTCCCCCATTCACCCCAGTTATACTAGCTCTCTCTATTGCTATTTCTTTCCAATTACTTACTCGTAAAGAGGTGGTGATTATTTTTGCGTAGCTTGTGAGCTCTTTCATAAAGCTTTCGGGCACTTTTTCGTGATTCTGGGCACAACCTCATTCTCATGGTCTTTACACCCTGTTTAGAATCAGGGTTCAGGAACACTACAATTGGATACCACTGGGCATAATTCAGACGGTCCACTGCATTTGGAGTGACATCTAATAGAGCATGTTTGTCCTGTTATAATAAAACACAGAGACAAAAAAAAAAAAAAAAAAAGTGTGAGGCTTTCAAACTACAACAGATATATTAAAAATCCCCTCTGCATATTTGTTTTGTGGTACCTTTACCAAATTCATTGTTTTAAGTTCTTTTCCCATTTGAATAAATACAAAGCAAGTCCAATACCAGGACATATGGGCACACATGCTTTAGAACTGTAGGACTGACTGCACAACCTTCAGATTTCTAGTGTTTAGCTCCCTATAAATCCAGCCCTAAGCAAGCGGAAACTGCGAAAGAGCACTAAATCAAAATTACATAAAAATTTTTTGCTAACGGGGAAACCCAAAAGATTCTAACTCAAGACCAAGTTGGACTACACACATCCACTCAAGTAATCAAATTTCTGAATGTAAACACTTGGCCAGCTTTCATCCACTGCAAGATCTCTCTCACTCACACACACACACACACACAGCAGGTAGCAGTCCTCTCTTCCCTGTTGCAGGATTTCAGAAAGTTTTTAAGCAGGAAAAGGAAAGGACAGCAATAGAGATTCATGAACTAATATTAGGAAGTTTCCAGAATATTAAAGAAGGTAGACTGAAGAAGAAGGGAGACTCTGCCCCATTCTTTCCATAAAAATCTGATGTCAATTTATTAACTTATAAATTAGCTGGAGCCAGGGGCACGTGCAAAGCTGGGACTCGAGCAAAGCATCGACTCGTAGCGCAATGCCACATATTGGCTTCAAGCAAAAATCACCAGCATAAAACAGTATTATACCTCACTGCTTAAATTAGGTCAAAATCACATAAGTACTTTTAAAGCAAAACCACTAATGTGATTTATATTTCTAAATTAAAAATGCTGAACTTCTAACTAATATTGGTTCCACATCTGTTCTAGCTCACTTTTAAAATTTATGTTGTTCTGTTAGAAGTATAGTGATAGTGAAAGACTTACTCTATCAATAATCTGTTTTATAGTGTGAAGACGAATAATGCCAGAACTGCGTTGGTCAGTACCAGCATCTCTTGGTTCACTTTCTAGTAAAAAAGACACAATAAAAATCTGTAATAAATTTACAACATATTATACATCTCTTTTTAAGATAAAAAGAATCACTTCCTAAAATACTCCTCTTATTTATAAAGAGTACAGGAGTTAAAATACCAACCCTGATTTGGCATAAAAGTCACGAAGCATTTACCTTGGCCAAATCATTCAAGAATAACATACTTGAAAGTTACCGATTTCAAATGCTTGAGGAGGCTACAAAACAATATATTATTATTTTTGCATTCAGAAAATACCATAAATCAACTGGAAAAGCTGAAATTCGATCTGCATTATCAAAGTCTTGTTAAAATATTAATGGTTAAGAGTAATAACGTACGAAGAATCTAACTTAAAAATGTCTATTTTATAAGGGCAAGAAATCTGATCTGACACTTACTTGCAATTTGAAAAATATCTGGTTCTTCTCTAGCAAGTTTCTCCCGTGCGACATCAGCTATTGGACCAAAAATCGTTACAGGTCTGAGAAACCCAGCTAGAATTAAGGAGAGGGAAAGACAAAAAAAAAAAAAAAAAAAAAAAAAAAAAAAAAAAGATATTAAAGCATAAATACATCTGTTAAAAGAAAACAAGCCACACATCCCTGTCAACCTACTACAATGATACTAGGAATAAAAGTATACCTTCCCGAAGAACAACTCTTTCATAGGCAGGAAACTTGGTCTGGACAGGCTGGGCAGAAAGGTCTTCTCTGCTTTTTCGCAGATTTCTTTTGGAGCTGCGCAAGCCCCGGAACCTCCAGAAGTCTGCCCGGTCTCCTCCCGCCGTCTTCGGGAGCGTGTACTGCACACTCGCCAGCTGCTCAGCTCTGCGGAGAAACAAATCCCAAAGCAGTCATCGCGGATGTCAGCTTGCTCAAACAATGTCTGACCAGCAAGTTCACCCTTATAAGAGCACTACCGTCCGAAGCAGGCTTTCTTCACTTCTATATTAGCAATTATTAATAAGGTTAATAATGTTGAACTACTCAGGCTGATGCCACCTCTGAAGGCTTCGTCTAGATTACTCCTCTCATACCGAGGAAAGTTCTAAACTAGCTCTAAGCTAGTTGTGTGGACTGTAAGGAGTTCAGAGCAAATCTCTATGAAATTTGGCGGAAACCAGAAGCAACTTCAATTAGTTTTAGCTTTCAACTTTTTTTATTTAAATGTCAGAAAATTCTCAGAGAACTGGTTATATAAAGTAGTGCCTAGCAGATCAGGTATATCATTATACAAATTCAGAATATATAATAGAGAATTTATAATACAGAATATAATAATAAATTAAAAATGGCTGTTTGAAAACTGTTTTAAAATCGTACCTGTTTTTGTTCGGTATGATACCTCTTTCGACTTCCTTGTGATTCTTGCCAATTCGAATCGCCAGCCATGAACCCAGCTTGCCATTGTACAGCGTGTCCACCACGCGGAAGACTTCACCCTTGTTGAAGCTCAGTCCATACGGAGATTCCTTTTCATATTCAAAGTGAGTTCGGATATAGAAAGAATCTCCTACATCAGACTCGACGATGCGACGGTAAACTGGAAGAGAATGAAACCCCAGAGCGTGTTGTGTTCTGCAAGTTCAACTTACATGCTCAGGTTCATATTAATTACTCAAAGCACTGTCTCATCTTCCTTTGATTCTCCTTGTTTAAAATACAGGAATTATTTCAAAAAGCCTTAGCATCTCAGAGCTCCTCTATTTTAAGCAGCCAAACTATTAATAGCAAACAACGCACAGAAATTCTCCTTTTTCTGAAAAAATGCGGTGCTTTAATTCAGTTCCCCTGGAAGGAAATAATTATACCAAGAAAGATTTTGTGCATGCATGTCTGTGCGCATCAGCATAAAGCTGCATCTCCACTTATTTTCAAGTGCAGAACCATGGCAAGCTCTTTCTTACCTCCCTCACATGCTTTCCAAACATTCATTACCAATACTTTTGTCAGATACTATTTCTTTTTATTACTACCATGTCAATTCTCTACTCCATTTGAAACAATAACCTACTCAAATATCAAGAAAAAATAACATTTCTCTAAGGTGACAATCTCATATAGGCCAAAAAAAAGTTTCCATATTAGTTATACTTTTTATCTGGTTCCAAAGCAGCCCCACTACATTGCTCCTAATATACAAAATAGTTACCATCTTTTTTCTTCTGTGCCAAAATGGTTACTTCTTCACCTTTTGGAAGGTCAAGCAAAAAAAGGACAGCTTCCTCTCTGATGATATTTGTGAAGTCTACGTTGTTTACCTAGTATCAATCAAGTAATCAGCTTGATTTAGCATACACATCATAACAGACACAACTATACACTGCAAAATATGAATTAGCTTATTGTTAAGGTGGTTTATTCAATTTACCAAACATACACCAAAAGAAGGCATTCAAGGGGCTTATGCATCCCTAAATAGACATAACTTAGCCCTAGATATAAGTATAGCTTCTATAATTTTAAGTATCATTCATTTTCTATTCCTTAGATCGGGATTCTGGAGCATCCAGAAACAGCAGTTAAACATTACATGTTTTGGTTGCAACATATGGAGTATCCCATTAGCCCAAAGATATACCACATGATTTTTCCAATACATTACTACTTCTCTTTGGTCTAGTATTTGGTCACTAACCATAGTTTGACCACCAGGTTGGATGATGATTATTATATGCACTGATTAAACACTTTTACAAAGTAATTTTAAAGTCCCTAGAGATATGGTTTATACTCCTCTCATTTTCTACAAAAAGTCAGTAATATGTTTGCAGCAGAAAAAAAAGCCTGCTAATCAACAAGACTGAAGTTTGTTTGTTTTTTTTTTTCCTCCTTATACCTAGCTAAATTTAACTGCAGTTACCTATTCACACTACACACAGAATTTCATAACTGTTTGCCAAATTACTAAGTGCTAGTTCAAGTCCACGCATATGAACACATGAGGCAGTAAAAATTCATTTCAGTAGAATCAGAGCCCCCTCTACTAAAAGCACATACTTGTCCAGGGCATAGAACAGGGAGCAGATTTCTTTGGCAATGGTATCCTACCCTTTCATTCAATGTTTCAAAGCACTTGCAGATTCAAGCTAGTAGTAAAATACATATATAAAAATGATTTATATCCAGAAAAACAATATAAACTATAAACAGCAATATATTTGATATTATTAAAAAAAAAAAAAAAAAAACACCACACATACAGACATTTTGGTAGGATACAGTCTTTGTACTGACATACCCTGAGAATCTGATCTCCTTCCTCCAATCCTTCCTTGGCTGCGGGGCTGTCTTCCAGCACACCAGCTACGAATATGCCCACATCATTGCCACCAGCTAGTCGCAGGCCCACACTATCCCCTTTTTTGAATTTTACCAGCTTCATGCTTGGCCTAGAAATTTACGAAATGATCCGTTAGAAGTAAAATAGTATAAAATAGGTTAATAATTTGAGATTGTGGAGACACGCAAAGTAGTAATTTGCCTATTGCTTCAATCGGAACTTATCACAGTATGCATACAAAAACAGCAGATCGACTGCAGCTGTTAGACTCACTAGGAGCCTTAATCATCACCTTAGACAAAAGTTTGACTCTTAAGAACCAAATAAGAGACTCAGAGTTGAGCTACATTACCGAAGCACTCCATCTTCATGGGTTGAATTGGGTAAAGGACCATCAGATGGACTGACTGGTAAATCCACGTCTGGTTGCCCTCCTTGCGCATACACTGGCTTTGGTTCTGTTAAAATACCAAAGATTTGGGGTGTCTATTTGGTCTTTTAGAGGTGACAAAGCAAAGCCTTCTTCAGTAGCCCTTACTGAACAGTTACCCGCTTATATTTAATTAAAGGTTACATATTTAAGTTTAAAACAAAAGAGAGTTGTCATTCAAAACAGGATGATTCCTGGTCTAATTATTACTGTAGCAAAAAATTACAGAATTTCCTTCATGCTTCAATAAATTGAGTATTCTATATACTGTAAAACTGCAAGGACTGTGAAACCTCAAACCCATTCTAAACCCCTCTCTCCCATCTTCGTACCTTGATGTGCCTATTGCTACTTTCTTATTTTCCATTGCCTCTCTCCCCATAAGCATTCTTTATTTTTTGAAATGAAACTAACCTGAACAGTAGTAGTAGTGCTCCATTTGATCTAGCTGTCTGACTTTAGTGCTTAATTTTGTCCTTTCTTCTTACTGACAAGAACTTACTAGGACTCAGCTGGCATCTCTGGGAAGAAACTACGGTCTTGCCCCTTACAGTGTACACTGACAGAGACTTTTATCAGCTAGGCTGTTGTCTGTGTAACAACAATTTACACATTTGCTTTTTCCAGCTACCCTACTGCCCCCCTGTCAAATCTGAGCTCATTTGAATGGAGCAGTTTGGAACTGGATAACAGTTTTATTAGCTTCTACAGTGGGGCCTGCCCTTATTGCACCACCTCCCCTGCAAGCTGCTGATCCCTTCCTAGCCAAGGCTCTGAGCACTCTCCCTCCACCCTTCCTTGACAAAATTAACCCATCTAACCATATCTCCATTAGTCTTTCAAAGATCCTCATTTCCTTGCAGCTTTCTGTACCACTATTAAAGGATAAGCTCTTTATTACATTTCTTCCAGTCTACACATGTATGACCTCTTCCAGACTACACATCATATAATGTTAATCTCATCTGTAAAGACAAATTTGAATAACACCTTTATTTATTGGCTTATCTCTTTCTCCAGACATATCCTTCTACCCAAACTCTTCAGCTCCTTACTGGGCTACTGAATCCTTCATATATAGTCTCATTGCTCATCGCTTAAGTTTTAAATTATTTTCAACCTTGAAAATGATTTCTCTTTGGCAGGGTACTGCCCTTCCAGACCAGCTACCTTTAGACTTGCACAGTTTCTCTTCATCTGCTTCCGAATTCCCAAAAGGCCTATTCTGTAAACCCTGCAAAACCTAAAAGCTGCTCAGACCAGTGTCTGGTCTATTTTACTCCCCACTGTCCTGCAACTGGTTTTCATCTGCTGTCACTTAGCTTACCCCCTTAGGATAAAAAGAGGAATCCCTCTTATTTTGTTTTTATTGTTAGTTGCAGTGCTTTTTATAATGACTTCTTCATCCACAACTGCAGTTACAATAACAAAGCAGTTCAGAAACATTTTAAAAAGCGCTGTTCCCAAAGCCAATTCAAAACAGACTGAAGTAATCAGAGTTTTATCTGTTTTAGGATTTTGTTAGAAATCTTCCACTACACAACGGTGTCCACCTTTACTGGGCATCCCTTCCTAGATATATGGATGAATTAATGCAAGTTGTACCTGGGAGCGGTGGCGTTTGCTTTTCAGTTCTTTCAGCCGCCGCCTCTTCCACAGTTTTAGCAGGATCCTCCGCACTCTTCACTGGTGTGGAGACGGCTCCTTGTTTAGGTGTTCGCTCATCTTCCCTGCTTCGAAGGCTATATTGGGAAAAAAAGAAAAGAAAAACCCACTGCACATACAGAATTATGATTACCACATGCTACCAGGGCCAAAGAACAAAAAGCTCAAATACCTACTTACTAAGTACTGAGTCACTCTCAGTCCTGAGTCCACAGCTGCAGTTTACTGCACTCACCAGTGAAAGACAGGGGCATTTCTCATACATGACTCCAGCAAAGAACTGGCTCGTTCTTATGTTTTTCCTTTACACATTTACGACACAATCTAACCACGGGAGCCCATAGAGCCCCTCAAACCCCCCTCCTGGGAGCAGGCCCGCCCACAGCGGCTGCCCCGGCCCGCGCGGCTCTCCC
>JAWLRI010000032.1:4231199-4277183 GCA_034781795.1 Crypturellus tataupa | reverse complement strand
GCCCCGGAAGTCGCTTATTGCCGCCAGGGCCTGCGGCACCGCGGCGGGGCCGGCACGAAGAGCCGAAGCGTCTGCGCGGGGAGGGAGACACCAAGTCCGGACACGGCGGCGTTCCCTGGGCTCGGGTAGGTGCTAGGGCCGAGCGAAATGAACATCCAGCACCGACTTCTATTTCTGCTGCTTAACTTGTGTAAGGGTTTTGCTGTTCCTCTTTCACATCTTCAGTATACCTTGATTTGTCCTCAAAATAGAGTGCATAAGGCCAGGCAGTAATTTTATTTTCAGTACTAGGCTGAGATATGACTGGACTCTTCATAGCAAAAAAATGTTACTATCTCATTGCATTTTTTTTTTTTTTTTTTTTTTTTTTTTTTTTTTTTTTTTTTTTTTAAGTAT
Source organism: Crypturellus tataupa (assembly GCA_034781795.1). NCBI lineage: Eukaryota > Metazoa > Chordata > Aves > Tinamiformes > Tinamidae > Crypturellus > Crypturellus tataupa. The sequence continues at coordinate 4,276,787 of JAWLRI010000032.1, read as the reverse complement.
AGCAAATATTTTACAAGCCAAAATACATTCTGTAATACTACAGATTGTAATTGGCAATACTTGGGTATAAAGCACAAATTACTAATATTATGTAGTAAATTTCTTTTGCAGGGGAACCTTATCCCAGGGCAGGGCTACCAGGGCTAGAACACAGGGTAGCACACGCTGCACACTTGCTCGCCACATAACCCAGGAACGCTGCAATTCTGTGTGCCTCGTGTACCTGCACGTAATGAAAACCCATAAAGGGGGAAACCAGCTGGCATGAACAAGGACCAGCACGCGGGCACTGGGCACGCAGCACACGGACTCCGCGCGGCCCCGCACGTGAGCCCGGTGCCGGGCAGCGACAGCGCTGCGCGAGGCCAGCTCTGCACTGCGGAAGGTAACCATGGCTAAACGGGAAGGACAACAGAAACGGACAACATAAAGATCTGAACAACAAAAAAGGAGCTTTTGTCTTTGAGTCCTTTAGTAAGCACTGCATACTCCCCATCTGCAAGACAGTTCAGGAAACAACCTGATGCTGTCCCCATTTCTAGGTGACGGAAACTTGCTGAGAAGCAACAGCTGCGCTGCCCATGAGTCATCAAAGGTGTTACTGGCTGCATATGTGTCCTGACAGCACTGCTCTTACTGCAGCATCTGTGCTGCATCAGGGCCTCCTCCACCCCCCTCCTTTCTCTCTCAGGTCTGACCATCAGCAACGCGTTAATGCCATCAACTGGGGTTTTCATTGTTCCAAGAAAAATAAAGTTTGTTAAACGTTCTCGCTGTGTATGTGTTATGTTTGCACAGGAAAGCTTTGAAAATATATGAAGACAAGAGACTTTGCCCAAACACGTATTTTAGCATATTTTAAAGGCTGTTCACTATGAGAAGATGCAAGCCAAGATCAGCATCTTCCTAACCACATTCAAAATAGGATCGACTTTTGTCCAACATTCCAGTTATTTAGTTGTTTCAAAACAGTGATAGAGAAACCTCTTTTGCGATATGTAGATGCATAGATGCATTATGGAAGTCAGCCTCAGCCTTTCAGAGCTCATGAGCACCTCTACAGAGCTTCCTTCAAGCCACCATCCCCTTCTTGCTGAAGCTGAAACGCTGGATATACCAAAAAGCATTTTTGTGATTCCAGTATCCAGGAATAGGCCAGCAAAGGAGAACCAGGGCCCAAGAGTGAGTTCTTGCAGTTGGCAAAAGGCACCCAGAGATGTCGTAGGCAACAGGCAAGACAGCAAGCTAGAGCTCTAGGCTCAGAGAGGTAAGAAGCTGTACGTACATGACACTTTGCAGCTTCTGGTGCAGGGGCTCCTTTTGCTCATCTCTTGCTCTCTAGGTATTGCTCTTAAATGCAGAATGCCAGAGAACTACAGGTAACTTGGCATAGTCCATTAAGTCCTCTACCTAAACAGCTCCTCTTATGCAGAGCTTTAAAACTATACTTACCCCTTAAAACATGGTCTGCTCAGCAAGTTCTTCCCTCAAAGCCAGGACATACTTTTATCTTGCGTTTCATATAGGACTTAGTTCAGTATCAGTTGGCTAAAAATTCTCAAAGTACCCAGAATTAGAAGTATTTTTCTATGCCTGCAGATTTCCAAGTCCTTTCAATACGGAAGAAATACTAAAATGACTGCTTAACCTAAAGCTATCTCAGAAAAAAATCCAAAACCAAACTTCTTACCTGTGGGCAGAAGAGACTCCAGACTTGGGTTCTCTCCTTAATGAGAGGGAGGAAAAAAAGACAAAAGGAAAAAAAAAAAAAAAAGAAAAAAAAACTTTTAAAAATCTCTGTTGCATCTGTCTACTAAGTCAATCCTGAGTTCTCACTGTCAATTTAAAGTATATCTACATAAAAAAGTACTGACCGAAATAAAGACATTACCCCATATAAAAACAAAATTTTGACTGAACTAGACAGAGATCAGTGGCTTTGCATAAGAACGTAACATTTTCTGGATCACTAAATTCTATAACAGAAAAGCATTAAATAATCTACAGTTTATTAATTAGCTTCTGGAAAATTAAAAAGAACATGTTCTAGAATCTGAGTTTAAGAGAAGTTGACAGATTTCTGTATTCTTGTGTCTATCTAGAAGCATCAGTCTGCAGAGAAGCTTGTACAGAAGGACTAAGTGCACCCCAAAATTTCTCTTCCTCAGCATACTCGAGAGAGAAGGGAGGCTATAAAGTTTCACTATCTTTAATACATTCTTGAGCTCTCCCTAAAGCTCACAAGATTTGGTTATATTTTTGCACTTCTTCCTCAGCTTTGTTGTTCTAACACAGCTTTGAGTTTTCTCCAAGTTTTCAACCATTACAGGAGGTTGCATCTAGTTTGCTCTTAAAGCAAATGTGTTCTTTAAACAAAAAGACATTCAACATACTTGTGGCTCAAGGCCCAACATATTTTCTGACCTTGAAAGACACACATGCAACAGGAAGCTAATCCATGCCAAGACAGCTCTTGTTCATGGAGTAGATGTAATGGAGACATTCAGACCTGAGATAGCTTCCTTTTCAGGAAGGATTTAATTCTTATGACAATTTAGTCCATAGGGCAGAAGTGACTATATGTCTCAACTACTGTATTTACTAAGGCAAGAAAGAACTATCACTAGGGTAAATAAGTCACCATTTCACTTTTAAGGTTTTTCTCCTTCCACCAGTCCTTTTCATTTTAGAAATGCATGATAAAGAGCACATATTTCAGAAGTGATAGAGAGCTCATACCCTTTACAATCAGATTTTTCAAAGCATCTCCTACTCAAAGAGTAAAGCCAGGATGAAGGCAAAGCTACAAAATAATTTTCACTGGCATTCAGCAGTGTTCACACTATTGCTTATTTCCCCACACTAACTCAAAGCCTAGAAATTGTCCTTTTTCCTTCATTCTTGAAAGGTCAAAAAAAAAATCAATTTGGACCCTAAAAATCACAACAATAGACACCATTACAATTCCCTTTACGGCGTATTTTCAGACAGCAACATCATGACATGAGGAAGATGCAGTAGAACATCCACTGAGCCCAGATTTCCACCACTGACTTCATAACAAACAATGGAGCTACAATTTCCTCACCTAAAGAATGCCTTGAGTTGGTTGATTTCTTTATATGAAGAAATGAAAAATACATTAAAAACTCACTTTACTTGTACTTCTCAGACACAAGAGTATCATTAAAGGAAGAAGGGCTCTCTGCACTCCATGTTTGCCTCTGCTTCTGGAGGCAGGGATTAAGTCCATGCAGTTAAGGACTGAAAACCATACAGCTAAGCTTGTATCGTTCTGCAGAAAGGAATTCTGGTAGCTATACAAAATCTGAAGAATTACACAGCCGAAAACTTCCAAATGCACAGACACATGGAAGAACTCAGCTAGTTGTCTTAACTCCCATGGAGGTTTTACTCTGCTATAAAACATGCCCCCCCCCCCCTTTTTTTTTTGTCAAGAACAAATGAAAAAGCATGGTATAGTTGAGCCTGGGACCTTGCTGTTGAGAGTTTCTTACTGATTTGGGGTTTCCTTGTGTTATTTATTTATTATTTCTATAAGCACCATTCAGCGGAAGGGAGTGGGAAGTGTCTGGGAACACTCACTGCAGGCAGGTGCACGTGCCAGCGAAGTCCCGTCTTGCAGGCTCACCAACTATTTAAAAACTTGAAAGTTGAAGTGCTGTTTTGTCTGCTTCTTTAGCAGGCAAACAAAAGGTTACTGATAAACTACAAGGAAGTATATCCTGATTTTATGGAACAGACAGTTGCAACCTCTTTTTTCAGACTGTTTGACAGCATTTTAAAACAGTTAAATAAAGGCTCCAATTCTGATGTTCTCCACAGAGAATCAGCACACTGCCAAGACAGGAAGGTTTGTTTTGTGCCAAAGGCCAATAGAAAAATCTCAAGCACTCTATATTCCAGAATAAGTTCCAACGTTTTCATTTTGAGCTCTTGCACGTGGAGCACCAAAAGGCAAAATATTCTCTTAACAGACATTTGTACAATGAAAATCCTTCCCCCAAAAAGTAATTCCTATTTCAATAAATGAGTGTCCGTTTCCAATGCAAACTGTGCAAATGCAAAAAAAGAACATAATTACACTATTCAAAACTATCATATATCAAGAAAATCTAAATCAAGTAATACATTACTTATCAATGAATTCCTAGTTTTATACACTCCAGAACTGTCATTTATGTCCTCCCAACAAATACAACTTTAAAAATTATTTTCCGTAACTACACCTGCTGAGCAAGATCTTATTTGCAACAGGTTAAATATATTTCAAGACAAGGTGCTTTTTTGAAAAGGCTTGTGACAAAATTATACACAAAGCAGATTTCAACAAATTCTCCTAGATGGTGAATCAAGAGCAAGTATGCTACTAGGCACCTTGAACAAAATCACCACTACTTTTTCTGAGACAAAAATATATTGTATTTTATGCTTGAGTGACATCTCACTAGTATCAAACTTAGTTGGCTAAACTAACCACATTCTAAGAGTAAGCTTACTTAAAAATGGAGTAACAAATTTTGAAGAACGATTCCTCCCGAGATGTACAAGTTTTTCCAATCACAAACTGCAAGCTCAGCTGCACCCCTTCAAACAGCAAATTCCATATTACTACTATCGTCATCATACTGCATCACATTTGTCAGACTGTTGAAACCCAAGCAAGCCTACTACTTAAAAGTGACATTAAATAGTTGATTAAAAAAAAAAAAAAAAAAAAATACAGCGCTGCCATCACCTGCCATTGCTGGGTTGCTGTGGAGAATGTCTGGAATGGTCTGAAGGCTCTGACCTCTGGTCAGGAGATCGTGAACGACTGCGGCGGGGCCTGTCATGGGATCGGTTGGAATGATCTGATGCCAGCGACTGAATTTCTGAAATGTCTGTTAAATAAAAGTTGTTTTTTCATGAAATGATTGCAATTAAAATGATGGTGTGACCTGCCCAAATGGAAATAAGCTTTTGCAGAGATTTTTTTATGAAGATGTTAATCTTCTATGTTTATTTTAAACCAAAATAACTAGATTAATAGCCCTGTAAGAACAATCTCAAGAAAAAGAACAGTACCTTCCCCCTCCCCTCTCCATATTTTTAAAGGTTTGAATTTCAGTCATGCTCAAAAAAACACTTTACCCACAGGACAATCCTACTCATTCCTCCTCCCCACCCCCTCTCATCCCTTATAGGGATTTTATGTCTTCACCCTACAAGGAATACCTCTCCCTTTGGGAATCAAGGAGCATACTCACCATCTCTTTCTGAAGCATTAGCAGAATGAATACTGTCAGAAAGATCAGGGACATTCAAGAGGGTAGCTCGTTCATCGCGTTGAACAACCATCTTCAATTTGCCTTTTGACCTTTCTATTAGTGTTTTTGCATCTGCTAAGGACATGTTTTCTGTCACTGTGCCATTTATCTGCAACAGAGTAATAAGACCACCAAAAATTAGTGAATTCTTGGTCAACTGAAGATGAAGTTTCTCTGTTCAATGATATCTAGAAGGGATATTTACCAAAATGCCACAGTTGGATTCAAATACAATATAATAAAAAATTATTGCATTCATGGGAGGTACAACATAACACAGAAAATTATATTCATCTTTCAAAGACAAAAACCTCTACCAGGAATAAAAATAAATAAATAAAAGTCCTATAATACTGTTTTTTGAAGTAATCACTATGCTTCACAGAGTAAGAAAGGGCATCTTCTTCTGAGTTACTACATTTGTGGCATGGTTATGCACTTACAGAATAATTTTTCTTTTACAAAAAGCACTACTGATCTGTCTGTGGAATAACACCTGACCAAAAAAAAAAAAAAAAAAAAGCTTTATGATTTTTCTTTTTCTTAAAAAGAAAAATGGATTTACTGTATGAACTTTTCTTCAGAATCCTTGTTTCAAGGATCAGGAACTTGACATATTTTCTAATGACAATAATTCTGCTGCTGTTAAATTGTAAATCCTAAAAACAGTTGTATCAGTAAATTTTCCGTTTGACAAATATCACTATTTAATGTACCTTCAGTACCACATCTCCCTCCTGAATATTGCCGTCTCTTGCTGCCAGGCTATCCTGTGATATTTCCTTCACAAATATGTGGCTTGCCAACCGTAGACCATATTCTTAGAATAAAAAGAACATGCAGTTAGTTACAATAAAGAACAGAGAGATGTACCTGAAAATTTATAACACTGGTTTACAGAAGAACTATCCAGTAAGCACAGAGGAGACTGAATTTGGAATAACAGAAACCCATCTGTTTTTAACCCATCTGTTTCATTCCCAAGTTTTTTCTAGGAAGTCAGTTGCCAGAGTTATTAGACATTTTCATACTACTATGAGTCAGTCTGAGATCTGCTTCAGGAAATAAGACAACCAGACATTGAAGGCCCTTCTCAAGCACACAAGATATGTAGCTGCTAGCTGACTAGCAGGAATTTGATGCTCATTATATATATTTACAACATATAATAACAGTTTACACTTGATCAAGCACATCTGAAAAATACTGCTAAAATCCAATAGCAGTTTAAGTTTTCAGCTACTTACTCATCATCAAGTAAATCGTCAAGGGCTTCAAAGACTATACAAAAGTTGTTAACACGGTGTTGATTGAGAGATTTAGCCTTTAAAGTCAGTCTTGGAGAACCACAGTAAAAGTTACCTTCATTTTTCCTTGACTTCACCAGTGTTACTTTGGTAGGTTTTGCAGGCTGACTGGAAGCGACTGATCTTCTGTCTGATCTTGGCGACAAGCTTCTCTCTCTGCTCGCGCTTCGATCTCTTACCCAGCTCTTCTCGTGCCTTCTGTTGGTACTTGGACCCCCACGGCTACTTCTTGGATCGCGTATCTCTTCATCATAGCTATCTTCTTCATTTTCAGATACTGGCTCAGGCTCTTGTCGAGTTACAGGAATCTGAATTTTCTTCATTCTTCGGATAGTCTAAAATACAAACAGCAGCTATCAGCTTATGTCTATGTGCCAGTATATCTTATGCATTTAAATTGGATAATGCTAGGCTTATATTAATGCTTCCAACTTGGATTTTTCCTTGTTTTTAGCTATTAATGTATTATATAATCACATCACAAGTTCTAATTGTGTACTCATATATATGGAAACAATACATACATACATATGTCATTCTTTAAAATGCACCTATTTATATTCTGAAAATAATGAGAGGTATTTAAAAGAACTAAATTATACAAAGAAAGAAAGTTCCAGTGCAGAAACTGGAAGGTTAAATAAGAGTTAAAGTTTCAAAGTGATAGTCATGATGTCTAGCGTATCAACACGAGGGGGATGTGTTGTTGGCGTCCAACAGAACAAATCTACGTAACTGTTACAAAACAGTAAGAAACAGAATTCCAGACTTCCCATCCTTCAACTAGCAAAGAGAGATTAGGACTCTCCTGGGAAGGTCTGTTACTTAACAAAGCCCAGTAACAGCCACAAGATAGACAGGCTTGGAGAATCATCCACTGACACTGTAACACTACAGGAAAAAAAAAGATATTACACTGCAAAGGTACCGAAAAAATACTACTAGAAGGAAGTAGAGGCTTACGCCAGGTGAAACTATCACTATGCAGGGATCAGTAAGAATGACCCTTCTAACGAAGTCTCTACTGAACCTGTGGATCAAAAGAATACAAGAAGCCAAAAATGCAAGGTGATTAACAAAGTTCTGCAACAACACTCAGAAGAGACGTCTTTCTGAGTTTAGTGTCCTAGATTAGTTATTGCAGACCTAGTCTGTGTCAGCAAACTAAAGTCTCCAGCCTACACACCTTCTTTTAGAAGAAAACTATTGAAGTAAACAAAGCAAAAAAATCCCCATTTCTTTTTTCAATAGTAATTTTAGAATTATAGAAGTAGTCCAAAGTAAAACTTCAGATGGTAATTTGTCAAATCTGCCTCCTGCAGATACAACAGTTACCAATGAGAGAACCAAAACTAAGCCCTAAAACTTAGGGGAAAAAGAGAAAAAAAAAGAAAAAAAGAAAAAACATCCCTGTAAATGCCCTCAATTCTTGCATTCTCGCTAAAAAACTCTATTTAACCAACAGAGAAAACTCCTCAGCATAGATTCATGGAAAATTCTGCTATATTTACTGCTATTTTATTTCTCCGCATTGCTTGTTTTTTCCTTCTGCACAGAGACAACTTCTCCAGGGAGGACAGCCTTCGTGGCACACCACCACACTCCCCCAACACAGAGCTGGATCTGAACGCCTTCTCCTCCCTCTCCACCTCAACCTACAAATCAGTTACTGGCCATGCTCAAAACGTTTTTCACTAACTTGTAATCTACTGTACACTCCATGTCTTATTGTCAGTAATTCTCCCTAGCTTCAAAACTTGCCAATCCTCCAAAGCAATGTTTATGCAAGCCACAGAGAAAAGGCAACATTAGTGCTCAAAGTCAAAGTTAGCTGAAATAATACAGATCTATCTGGAATATAGATGACTTCCTCCAGTTAAAAATCTTAGTTCTGTAACACATAGTAAATAAGGAAGTTACGCATGAAGTTTTCTTTCATTAATTTATTTTCTCTGAATAAAACTAGAAATCACTGCATTTCCATTACTGAACAATATAAAGATTTATTTAGTTGTTATTTGGAACACCCACTTTGATCTGCCATTATTTAGGTTTATACCCAATATTTAAGTCCTGAAACACAACAGACCACATGTTTTGGTCTTTGCACTTTCAGAAATCAGATTCACAAATGTAAAACAGTACTTTTTTGCAACCCTATTAAAAGGGCACAAGAAGGTCATAGGAAAACTGACAGCACAAAAGCTTTTCTGAAAGACCTAGGTGTCTTTTAGAACCCTAACTTCTCCTAAATTAAGTAGCTGTTAAACAGTGTACTACTTTGTATTCTATTTCTTCTATAATATAAATCTGAAATTTCTACAGAATGACAGATTACAACCCTTTACTGATGATGTGTTCTGCTGTTTTGAAATTTCAAAAACCAACCACAGACTTTAAATAAACCTACAAAATTATAGGAATTGAGGTAATCATACTTTATTTTGCCAAACTGTTTGCTGAGCATAAGAATGATGATGTTCAGGTTTGGATAGTAGCTAGCACATGCCAACCTTTGAAAAACTTCCTAAAAGTACAATCCAGAAGGCAAAGAAAGATAAAAATGGTAAAGAAACTAACTTGAACCTCAATAAAAAAGAAAAAAAAAAAACACTTTGTGAAAAGGTACTATCCGAAGTCATACTACCCAAATATCACCCATATTAAAAAAGTGATTTTGGGTGACCAACATGATAAACATGACATATCATCATTTAAAACTGAAATATCCCTCTGTTTTTAGGCAAGTATTAAAGTATCTTGCACAGTACCTGTATTTCATCACAGACATTTCCATTCTCTAACCCTATAACTATTGAAATTAAATCTTTGTTTTGCTCACTTACAATTTTAGCATTCTTCCCACTTTTCCTCAGTTGCTGAACAGCAAACGCATGTTCGACATTATCCATTGAAACTCCATTAACCATTGCAACACGGTCATTTTCTCTAAAAAAATAAAATGCAGTTTAAACAATTTATCTAAAGCAGAAAAAATACTGGGGGAGAGGTGTTCCTGTAGAAATTGCATGTAGAATAAACATACTATACAGACAAGTAAAGATATAAATAATATAATTAAAAAACTAGATAAATCTAAGTTATCATTGGGTAACATGAATGCCTTGAATCATGACTAAGTTATAGTTTGGCACTTACTGTAGCAGTCCTTCTGCTGGACCTCCTTTCAGCACATCAGAAATGACTATTGATGTCTCACCACTCTGAAAGTGAGGATTATCTCTTCCTCCAGATATTGCAATACCAAATCCAAATCCAGGTGCCTACAATGTAGTAAAGAAAAATATTTTTATTAATGTTTACACATGTCAATTCATATTAATGTGTCATCCATTATATAGTTCTATGGAATTAGGACAACTTCTTGGAAGAAAGAAGGATCAAGTGAACCAGGCAGAAGACTGCAACTCAAGAACACAAAAAATATTGGAAAACAAGACAATAAAAAAAACTACCTTTAGAACAGAACATATCAGACGGGCTACTTGATCTCAAGTAGCCCGTAGTATCTCCCAAGTGTAAGATATTAGCATGTCTGTTTATCATTTTATGACCTGGATGTTTGAGTGTCATCAGCGAGATCTCAGCCCTCAAAGCAAAACACACCACACCACGGTCTTGAGATACCCATCCCAAGCCATGCGCTTTCTTTGAGGCTTCCCAAAACGGTGTTTACCCAGTTTGACCTCACTTAGCTCGAGTTTCGACGGGATCACAGCATACAATAGTATGTATGGCTGCAGGCTGAGCTCTTCGGAATAGCAGCAAGATCACTTGTACCATTAAACGCATCAAAACCTTGTCAACACTTGCAAATCATCTGCATCTTAACAAGAGTCATTTGCTTCAATCTTCCCCTCTAGGGTGACCTGCCACTACCACAAGGTCAGCGCCTTGGAAAAGTTATTCCTGTTAGGTATTTCAAGATATGACAATTACGCTTACATTTCTGCCTGGAAGCGGTGAGGGTGGGAAATAATCTAAATATAACTGTTTTGTAAATTGTCTAGCTCTCCTCTTTTGAGCAATAAGCTCAAAAACCAAATACTGGCAGGGGAACAATCTATTTCTGTGTCAAAGCTACATCTTGCTCAAGAACAGATCCTGAGATTTTAGACTGTGCAAAACATGCGTTCACTGAAAGGAAGAGACTGCGTTTTAGCCAATTCCTCCTCTCTGTTTCACAGCAGTGCCCGCACAGTCATCCCTCCTTTTTTTCCATTTTTCTCACCCCTCCTTTTTCCTGATTTTTGGATGAACACAACCCAGTTTCCAGCAACAAGGTCTCTGTGCCCACAGTGGCCACAGAAGGAACTGAGCAGCCTGTCACACACACATGGTGCTTGTTCAGCTTCTCAGAGAGAAGTTACTGATCAAAAAAGCCTATTTCTCATTTCCCCAAAGGACACAGGGACGGGCCCCACGCAGCCAGGAGCAGGATGAGCACCACACAGCACCCGAAGGAAGAGCTGGGCAGCCCTTCAGGGGGAGACGCAACAAGTAGCAAGCACTGGTACCAGCTGCAAAGAACAAAGTTGCTCCAACAAGCTTGAAAATGGCTTTTTGCTTCTTTCACCTTTGTTTCAAACCCTTAGAGCTGCTCCAGCCTAGATGGTTTTCCGAGTCATTCCAGCCAGATCAACTGAAAATCATGGCTGCGGTTCAGGAATCACGAAGTGAAATGCTGCCATGCAGCAGGGTAATTTAAATGATCATAATGACTGCTTATTACCAAAACTGGGGTTTCAGATTGTCTGTGAAAAGAATACACAGTAGCCTATGGAACAGGCCAAGAAAAAGCTTTTCAAAGCACCAGGACTGGCAAGAGCCACTTCTGCCTTTTGCATGCCAGGGGTTTCTCCTTCCCTTTTCCATCACTATGGAAAAAGTGGAGTTCAGGTCACTAAACTGGAGAGGGGAAGGATTTATAAATACTGACGGGAGATTCTCTATCTTTCCTTAAAAATTCCTTTTTGCATGTTCTTCGATCATGCGATCAGACAGACAACCAGCACGAGCCCAGGGGAGCCAGGGCAGCTCTCTTGTAAATCTTACCTTGTGTTTGCCTCTCCCTGCCCCCAGGGCAGGCCCACAAACTTCAACAACAACATAAAGTAAAACTTGGTTATGGCTTAAAGAAGCCCTGCTGCAATTCAATCCTCTATCCCGACAGTAAAGCCAAAAGAAGAAAAAAAAGTCCAACCGGGATGGAGGTTTCCTCATAAGAGGGATTGAAGTCTTAAATACTCCAAAGCAAGAGACTGAAACCCAATTCTAAACCTTTTAAAAATTCACAAGCTCAAATACGGTGCCCTGGTGCGAGGCTCAGGCTCCTGCCTTTGGTCTTACCCTGTCCCTGTCGGTGCGGTGACAGACGCACCAACCCTCCCATCGCCGCATCCCTGAGCTTCCTAATGAGGTGGCTGACTATGCCCAGACTGACTGCAGATTGTACAAAACGCACATGTACATCTTGACCAACGCTGTAAAAAGGTTTTTAAGGAAATGTAACGTGTGCCACCGCATGAGCTCTGCTGCAGCGTGAGCGGGCGCCCCGGCACGTGGCGGTGCAGCCGGTGCCAGCAGCCGCACGAGCTCGCAGCGCGCAGCAGCGGCGGCAGCAGCGCTCCCCTGCAATCCCTCGCAGTTAAGTCTACAAAGCCACAAATCTCTTGAGAGGAAAAAAAAAAAAAAACCCTGCAGCAACCTGCTAAGTTTTAACTGAGCCCAGGAGCTGAGCAGTGGGCAAGGAAGTTCGGAAGGGAGCAGAGAAAAGGCAAGAAGCCTCGTCTGGAAGTTCAGAGCTGCAGGAGTTGGTTCCTCTCCCCGCTTGGCAGACGAGCGCTCCCCAGGCTCCCGCTGGGACGCGGCAAGCGGCGTGGAGCCCAGCACAGCCCCGCTCCTCCCGCCCTCCAAGATCCCGGAGCAGCTGGATCAAACGCATCTCACGTCAGCACTGTATCAGAATGTCAGGAATGACACGCATCCACTGCAACCACTGGGATTAAGTATGTTCCGTCCCTAATTTGCAGTGACATCGCTGGAAAGCAAAGGTCACAGAAAGAAATCTTTTAAAAGAACTGAAGAATGAGGCTGCAGTCTTGAACAAGAACCCCCTAATTAAGGCCCTGCCGTGCAAGGCTCAACTTTCAAAGACTACTGGCCTGGCCCTTTTCAAAGGGCCATTATAGGATCAAAACAACGTGCTCAAAACAAACCTATACCCTTCAACATACTTCTGAAGTGCCATTAATTGGTTTATACAGAGGCTCTACACATAATCATTAAATGGTCCTCGATAAAAATGCAGAATATTAGGTGTTTTGCATTTGTTTTTAAACACAGTCACTCCACGCTAACCAAAGCCAATCGGCAGACTACACAGATGGCTAGAACGCCCCATCAGAGCTGACCTGGCAGTCCAGCTTCTCTTTCTTCTTTAAATATATTTCAGAAAAAAACAGCTTATCAGTATCTACTTTCCTAAAATGCAATGCTTACTTCTAAGAGTGTTTGCTTTTATTGTTATATACATATATATATTGTTATATACATATATGCACACGCATGCACAGTTTTGTCTATTCTGACAGAAGTTAAGAATAAAAGTACTGTACTGCACCACAGGCAGGAGTAACCAGGTTCCCTTGGCAAACACCTTTGCCTTTGAACAAAATTCAATTTACTTGGCAAGTACTGGGTACATGGGTGTGCAGGTGCCTGTGTGCATTAGGCACCAGTCAAAAAAAGAGGAGGAATCTGATGGCTGGCAGGTGCTCCCACACTGCAGCCCGAGGAGCTCTGTTTGTACATTACAATGAACAGTGCCCTGACAAGGCGATTTGTCAGTGCTGGATGTCCTGCTGCAGTTCTCCCATAGTGAAAACAATTAGCAACAGGACAAATATTAGCTTCAGAAAGCAGGAATAAGTGCAGTCAAGAATACTGTGTATCTTTATGGACATACACACATGCACTGTCTAACAAACTGCTTGACCTTGCCTCCTGTCATTGAGGCAGCTCATTATTTCAGATGTTAGTGGACCTTACTAATTACATAGCTTTAACCCAGTATCATTAGTAAAAGCAAATTGCAGTGTACAATTACAGTGATTACTTTGGGGCAGAAGGAAGGGAGGAAGACTTCCCGTGCCTTTAACACAGGACCAGTAAAACCGGCATCACTTCTGGACTTCTCTCTCTCGTAGGGGTACTTACCCTGGTATTATATTTATTTATACTGAACCAGAGCCATTCCACAGCTTTGCCTAGCTTCACTTCTGAATGCAAACACTGACAGAACGCACAAACACGCACACACCCCCCACCTCCACGATGACTCCGAGCACTTGGCACAGCTCCCAGCCGGGCAGGAAGCCGATACCAAGAGTGGCCCCTGCGCCGGGGAAGTGTCCCTGTGCCGGGCGCGCACCCACCGCACGCAGCGCGGCCACTGACAGCAGCCGGAGCAGCACTCGCACACAGAGCTGCTCCCATACGAGCACTAAATGGGGCAATCCCATAAAAACAAGCGTTTGGGTCGTGAAGGATAACCGAAGGCAGGATGTAACACTTCTCTCCTTAAAGCTAAGCTGAAGAAACCTCATGTACTGGATAATCTAAAGCTACCAGAACATCACAAAAATCGTAAGTCCCACAAACAAGTGGGCAGCCGCTCTCCAAAAACCTCCTCCCCATCCTAAATGGCAATTTGTTTAGAGTAAGAGCTTTGGTTTTGTTATCTTGCACGTGAGTATGTTTTAAGTGGCCAAATTGAGGCTACCAAAGTTGTACCAAGTACAAGTTATCAGTTTTCAGCATCTGAGTGCAAGGTATTCTCCCAGCAAAAGAGTCAGACCAATACAGTAGGCAGAAGATTGGCACATAAAAACAACATAATCTAAATCATAAACAAATAATTTTCCCTCTCTATGTACCAGGATTTGTGAATTCCTCTAGATGTGAGCGAAACTAAAGGCATGATTTCTAGTTGCTGTTATTTCAAATTTTGTTCATGTTAACACCCTTCTGCAGCCTGTCATGAGCTTGCTGAACTCCTCATTCACATGTTTCACTGAATTTACTGCTTAGATTAACCAGATAAATTGTTTTCTACTGCAGCTTAAAAGAACAAGACAAAGAGGACTAAGCTACCACTAATTCTCCTATCAATCTTGTATTGTTATAGCTTTTGTGTTTGTTTTCTTAAATGTAAACAGCACGGATTTAATCATTGCTGAAAGTAAAACAGTTTAAGTCAAGTTTATACAGGAACAGACACCTTCAGGGATGTGAAGAAAACATCAAGATTAGTTACATATAAAGATAATATAATACTTCTCACTCACAAACGGAGCTACAAATTGCTCAAGAATAGCCTAGGAAGTATATTGCTCTTTTTTTACTTAAACTTTTCCTTCAATGTGCAACTGGTTGCATTTAAACAGTGTAGTTCGTAAGGTGACATTTGGGTCAAAGCCCAGCATAGCTGCTCTTTCTTCTCCTTAAGATGGAAAGTACTAAAATTGTTACTTTGAATCCATTAAACATTATTGACACCAAGAGAGAGCAGTAGTACAGAGAGTTGGCTTTTTATCAGACTACATGATCTACTTGTGCAGTTTTTTTAGTCAAAAAAAAAAATCCATTCATCTATAAATGCTATAATTCTAAAAAGTCTTGACATTATACTGGAGAATTAGAGACAAATAACATGACTTGCTCCCTTGAGAAAAAATTCTCCTGTTATCTCCTCTCTGCTGGAATAAACACAGCTACTTGGGCAAGGATTTCATAGTCACCTTAATATTGAGCTGCTGCCAGAAAGGGCAGCTCCACCTTGTTCCAATTTGCCCTAAGCAGCTTGTTACCTATTGTATTCCTTTCTCCTTCGTATGGCTTCATGATAGCCAGATCAGGAACAGATTTAAATTGAGAGCAATTCACAGAAGAAAGGGGTTAAAATAAGGGTAAAAGTTGTCTCCGCCCTCACCAAGTCCTGATGCAATAGCAACTAATTTTAAAAAGAGACAAGGAAATAAGGAAGCTTTGTTTTTTTATTTTTTAATACTGCTCTGCCTTATGTCTTGCAAATGAAGTTTTAAACATATTTAAGTATAGTTCCACTACAACTGTGGTAGTATTA
Organism: Crypturellus tataupa; assembly: GCA_034781795.1. NCBI lineage: Eukaryota > Metazoa > Chordata > Aves > Tinamiformes > Tinamidae > Crypturellus > Crypturellus tataupa. Next base: position 4,260,984 of record JAWLRI010000032.1, on the reverse strand, counting down.
TATAGCCTTGCAATGCATGAAACACTTTGGTTCTAAGTACTTTTAGTTATGTGCAGAAGTAACCTAAAATTTTGCCTTTGACATCATTTGCAGGCAGGCTTAGCTTTGAAACCTCAAGAACGGATGAGTAGAGCTACTATCAAACGCTGCTTTTACAACAGTTCTAAATTTAAACAAAGGAATATGACAGTTTCCTTTGCTTTTACTTCCTGACATCTGGCTTTTCCTCTATTGTTTTCAAAAGCAACCAGTATCCTGAGTTAGGCACACACAACTAATTGTACGAGCTTACCCTGTGAAGAGTCACTGTGTGTTGTTCCCATATAGCCGTCTCTTCCATTGTTGTGCTCTAAAAAAGAAGAGAGAGAGAGATCAGATTTCACTTTTAATAGCTGTTCTAAACAAGGGTGTAATACCAAAAACAAGAAACTCAAAATTAACATGAATATTAACACTGATTAGTTGCAGAATAGTAGGGCTGGCTCGCTCATTACACATTTCCTGTTTTTATATGTCAGCTCCAAACTTCCTGTACTGTTTTAGGGGTAGAGGGAACACATAAAATAACTTCTTAATCCTTATAGCCATACTATTAACGGCATTAATAATGTTAGTCCATTTAGCCAGCCAAAAAAAAATTTTTTTTTTCTTTTTCTGTAGTTGCACATGGTGTACACGTAATTAAGTGCTCTGAGGCCGCTATATGCATTTCTGCAAAGCGGAGGGCGAGCAGCAGCGGTGACGCAGGCTCTCGGGTGCCGGTGCTGCTGGCCCGGCGCCCAGTTTCAGTGCTGGCAGTTATCACGGGTGCCGATCTACGCGCTCACGTCCTCGCGGCCGTTCGGAGCGTGCACCTGGGCTCGCCGCGGCCACACGTGGTGCCGCTGGCTCTTGAGGGGGCCCTGCGGCCGGCGGCTCCGTCACACACACGGGGCGCGCGGCCGGCCCTGCAGCGCAGCCAGCACCGGCGTCCGTAGGCAAACAGTGGCACTGCACAAACAGCCACAGCCTCGTGTACGGGAGCCCGATTAAACAGTAACTTTATGACAACATCTACATACCAGCATTTCTGCTCCAAACAACAGCCGCTTGTACTGTGTAACTTGCCCCAGCAAGAGAAGGTTTTGAACAGGGGGAGAGAGGGGGCATCTTTCCTACCAGAGGAGGTACCCACTGTTCTGCTCCATGCCCTCCTCTCATGAGCCAACAATCAACTAACTAAAAAACTAAATCAAAACAGGAGGATTTTTGAAACCAGCTTATTTAAAGAATGAAAACCAAAACACACACATACACAATCCAGCCTTGACCCTCCAATACAACAATAATATTCAAAACCACTAAAAACTTTTTCCAATGAAACTTTGTCTCATGTCTTAACATGAGAAATTACAACTAAATTTTAAGATTACCTAAATTTGATAATTAAAAGAGTGACTTCTTCTCTTGGACCCCAAAAGTGGTTTCCACATGTCGTACTCGAATTTCAGCTAGCATGTGTTAAGGGTATTGCTCATTTTCTCTCTCCTGGATTCACTTCTCCTGAAAGTGCTGGCGCAACTTAATGGGGAGACATGGCAGCCAAACTGGATTTGCCCTACAATCCAGTACCCTGCGGCTTCTTTACATTAAAAATCATTTCAATTCTAACCCAAAACTATTATTTGCACTGATGATGCCTCTAAACAGAGACTTTAAACAATAAATGAAACATATTTTAAAATAGTAAGAAGTTGCATATACAAAGAAGTCTTTGAAGGAAGAGAACATCTTGTCTACTGAACAGTGAGCGAATACTGATTTTCTTCCCCATTGGTGATGCTCTCATTCTGTCTTACATTTGGCAAGAGCTTCCCAGACTAAACATTTTCATCAACAAACGAAGAACCAACTACTACTTGGGAATTCAAGAAGACTTTTTAAATGGCTCCCATTCAGAAAAAAAAGGTGCAACAGGAATGTAATAGAGGACAGTAGATATTGTAACAACTTCGTATTATAACAACTAGATACTAAATACACATTTTCAGGCAGGCTGCCCTATTTCTACTCCCCTGAGAGCAGTGCAAGTCCCAGCAGGAGCAGCCCCGTCCCCACTCATGGCTGCTGCTGCTCAGGAACCTGGTGCACGGGGGCACGATGCAAACACGCCAGCTGGTTCTGCAAACAGCAAGGGCCGGTAACACCCAGCTTGGCCAGCTGCGGACTGCTACCCCCACAGAAGCCAAGCTCCTGCTTTTATTTCTGATGAGAATTGAAAACGTGCAACTAAAATGCCATCCGAAGCATCTCAAAAAACAGAAAAAGATACTGCCGCCTTTGCCACACTAGCTCTACTACCCCCAATACTGCAGTGCCCATCAGTTTGAGTTATAAGTGCAACTGTTTACAATTCAGCATCAAGTTTCAATATTGTACAACATACTCTAGTTAACTGTTGGTCTCAATCAGATCTCATGTTAAACTGTGAGAATAGCTAAAACTACCAGCTTACTGAAATTGTACAATTGCTTCTCAACTTCACTTGGCTCTTAATAGACTTAGTAGGTCAACTACAGTATTTGTAAAGATTGTGTTGGGGTAGAGAGATTGACACTGTTACTTCACAGATTTAATATATTTATATTTACACATATGCATAAATAATAGTCACAGTTCATACCATAGCTTCATTTAATTCCCATGCCATTCCTGTAAAAGCTCAGCCTTTCCTCTTTCAGTGTTTTCTCCATTTTCTCCCTGACACTATCATCTCCCCTGGATTTTTCTTTGACAATCATTTCAAATTCACAAGACTTGGAAACATCAAATATCCATTAGACAGAGAGCAAATGGAGTAATACAGGCTTTTCACTCTCTTTGCCTGTCCGAAGAGTCCAACCAAGAACAGCTAAAAGTTCACAGAAGGCCTGAGCAGAGCTGCTGGCTTTGGCTCCTGTACGAGAACGTTTGTTCAGCTCTAAAGCAAACTGCATTCTCTCACCGAAAGACCGAGAAGTTGGGCGAGACCTTAGAAGCCCTCGCGCCTGACGCCAGTAACGGCGGCAGAACTAGCTCATGCTGTTCTCCATCCGCTGGGTCCCCGCTGCGACGCCGCTCGCAGAGCAGCACTGCGTTTCCTGCAGCATCTGACCTCCAGGAACCCTGTAAGGACTTGAGCAATCCTCAATCTCGAGAGATGGCAAGTCTGCCCTGTAATGTTTGATCCATTTGGGGTGGTCTCCACCAATAGTAAAGAGAGTCAAAGGAATAGAAAGGCTATGAAAGAGTGACAGTATCACAAGCTCAGCAATAAGTCTAGTTATTTTGCTCTTGTGTTTCCTTCTCCACGCATATGCCTTGGTGCACGCACCCCACGCGCACAAGGCCGACTTTCCCGAAGGCCTGACCCGGTGCTTCTGCTCCGAGATTTTCCTGCGAGTATCACGAGGGAGTAGCAGCCTCATGGGGCAGCCCAAGGCAGCAGTCACGTCGTCACCTCTCGGCCGCCAGCAGAGGTGCAAGCAGCTGCCACACTAGAGCGATCCCCCGGGCTTCAGAAGACAGTTCAGGCTTATGTCTGGAAAGACTCAAATCCCAGGCACAGAAATGGCATTTTCACAATAAGGCACAGTTCCTGGGGTAAGGGTTCCTGCAGGGGAACGCTACTTCTTCAGACTTTAACACCTGGGAGACAGCCCAGAACAAGGCCCAAATTTTACCCGATCTAGCATGACCAAAATCAGAGCTGCTTCCTGCCCTTTCTTCGGAAGCCTAAGGAACTCATCCATGGAAGTGTCTTCCCTGCTTATTGAGTTGAACTGCCTTTGCAGAAGGCAACAACCATCTGTGCCAGGAATAACTATTCAGCAATGATTTCCTATAAACAATAATTGATAACATATCAACTCCTGCTATACACTTTTACAGTATGAAGACTTATTAGTTTTACTAGGTTTTCCATGTTTAACAGGTTTTTAGTTTACTAGTTGAGATTTCGAGATTTTGAAATAAAGTGGTATTTAAATATCAACCTCAGAAGAGGCAGTTTTCCTCTAGCCAAACCAACACTAACCTACCTAAGGAAGCACAGCAAGTACTGCTGGCACCTTTACGAACTGGTTTTATAGATCAGCGCTAACAGCTGTCAGGCAGAAGACAAAAATGGAACAACCACTACTGCGACTTCACGAAACATAATGGTTCCTGCTCCCCTGGCCAAAACACAGGGAGAGGAAAACTCCTACGGAGGACACAAGTCCTGGATCTGTCCCTAGAAGGGCAAGAAACAGCAGAGCCAGGTCAGGACCTGCACGCAGTGAGCTGCTCTGCCCTTGCTCCAAGGTTGCAGAAGGCCACGCTGGAGCTTTCCTGTAGCCTTAGGCCCAACAAAAAGTTGCCTCTGCAAGCATTGCTCCCAACTGTCTGCATAAATCATAATAATCCTGATAAAAAGGAGAGCACAGGACTGGTATGGGGATATCTGCAAAGGAAGGAGGTCTATATTTAGTCTCCACCAAGAAACAGAGGAGGCCTCATCTACCTTGCTGCATCTCATACCTCCATTTAAGCAGGTCTCAGGATGATATTTAGGAGGTTGCTTCAGCATTGTTCTTCTTACTAAACCACAAGTCAAATTAATATTGCAACGAGTACAGTATTTGGAACTGCTATAAAAACTTTTGCTTGTTTGGTGCCTGGTTTCTGATACTTATTAACCGAAACTGTCCTGAAAGATGGATATTGTCTCAGGTAGCCAAAAGCAGGGAACAAAGCAGTCGTTCCTCCCATGCAAAGTCTTTCTGCACTGCCTAGAAGCAATTAGTGCAATGAGGACAGAATCCCATTACCAAACTTCATTTTATCAGCTAGGATTAGACTTTTATCTCCCCCCGTCTTCATATGACATACGCAATACCCTGCGTCTGCTCTACACTACCCAGTGACAGAGCAGGGCACTCCAAGACGGGAGGAACGGTGCGTCCTGCAACGCGCTGCTCAAGCTTGCTGCCTGCCCTGACAGCCAACGCTCCTCTACACAACTGCTTCCAGGCAGCAACCCTTATTTCTGCACTTCGCCACTCTTTGCTGTTTCCACAAATCTGTTTTTGAGTAAAGACTGCAGTTGCCCTTAAGAGAGTTCAGGGCCTGTTGCAGAGAAACTTTTTCCACGCGATGCTACTTTCTTATATCTTTTTCAGAAGGACCTCCCGAATCCAAGCCTCACTTATCAGACAGCTCTGTGACCTCCCAGGCTCACACAACTTCTTGTTGCTCATGGATACAATACATAAAACACTGGACACTCCTTTCCAAGTAGCCAGACATGTGCGAAATCCCTAGCCAAGAACTAAAGTCTAGAGATTGGGGAGATATTTGCATACTGAAGTAATTCAAGATAGGATTATAGATCCAATTATATCTAGGTATTTATAGAAGTGTTTATGGCACAAGGCCGAGCAAATACTGTTATTCATGAATGGCCGGAGACTGATGCTCGGAGCCCCATGGCAAAGCAGAGGAACAAGCCAGAAGGCAGCACCCAAGCGCAGAGCTGTCTCAGTGCCCCCAGGTCAGGCCAGGCAGCCAGGTACCGCTCAGACCCTCTGTGCACAGGATCAGCCCGGGGCTACGTGGAACTCAGGAGCTTCCTGAGCTCCAAGGCGTGGGAAAACTGCGCTTGAGAATTTGGGATCCTTGTCTGTTTTGCTTCTTTCCACTTTGCTTTCCAGCTGGCAGGGAAATCATGTAGGATCACAAACTCCAAAGCGCTGGCAGGCAGCGGTTCACAGACCGTGACTCCAAGCCAGTATGCTAGCAAAAAGGAACCAAGACTACAAGAAGGGAAAGGGTATAAAGAAGAAAGCAAAGTGATAAGCTGTATTTCAAAAGAAGTGAGAATGCCAAAGCACTAGCAGACAGACAGCTTGCACTTGGCTTGTTTGTTTTTTTTTTGAAGTCATTTCTCCATTCTGCTGATCTAACTGTCTGTGTTATTGGGAGGTAAATCAGATTATAGCTTTTATATATAATTGAAGATATTTACTTCTCTTTAAATAAACATCAGCTTCTAGGTCAGAGTTGATTTTTCAGATGAGCACTTCAAAACTATGCTCTTCAAAAGGCTCAGCCTGATGCTTTAGTTCTTTACATCTCAGGTTGCAACTTGACAGGCACTTCGTTAAGCAAAATACCTGCTTCAGAGGCACACACTGCCCTGCTGCTGCTTTCTTCTATCCGCCAGTACCCCTGCCCCTCAAGCTACCTCGGTTAAAGGGTTATGGTCATGTATATGTTCATGTAGCCACATATGGCTACTTCCACCTTACCAGTTCCTCATCAGTTCATCTCAACTCACACTGCCAGGGATGAGGGCTTGTAAGTCAGGACAGGTTAGAAGATAAAGCTCAACATTCTGACGCCTCAGCTCAACTCAAAACATGCTGCACTGGAGAAACAAGTGAGGCCTCCAAGCGTGTTTAACTGTGCCCACAACTTTATGGCAACAAGCATGTGTTGGAATGGGAAATTCTATTTAGATAATAAATAAATAAACACACTACAAGCGTGGTCAAATAGTGGAACTGATCATTGGACTAACTGAGCTCCAGTTCTCCCTTTGAACCTGAATTATTCTATGATTCTACATAATGGTCACATTTCTTGCACATTCCTGAAACCAAATCCAATCAGGCAGCTACAGGCAGTGCCTCCCGCGCTGATCTCATACCCAGCTTGACGCTATTGTTTTATCTCTCGGTTAAGAGCATTAGTTGGAGCACTTCCAGCTCGCAGTGCGGAGGGGAGCCCAATATCAGTATCACAGAAAACTTAATCATATTACATTCATTTTGTATCAGAAACTTAAATTAGGCTAATGTACCTGAGTGTTGCTTTTTAATTAAAATACAGAACTAGAGTTCATCAGTGTGCAATTCAACCACCAAAAACCAATCAAATGAGTAAACATGCAAGTAGCAAGCAAAGCGCTGCAGCATCTCCCTTTATTTAAGCAGAATGCCTTAGTTTGTTTCTAATCCAGAAGGTCGTAATCTAGTTAGCAGGGCACTGCACTGGATCAATTTTTGATTGCTATAGCATGAGCATTTTTCAAATGAAAGCAGCCCTCAAGAAGCAGCAACACTATCTCATTAAGACAGAGAAGCGCTGCTTTTCTGAGATCGTACTCAAAGCTCTCTAATATCAATCAGACCAAATACATGTTTAAAAGGCCAAAATGACAATTCAAGTTACCGATATAAAAACTGCAGCCTGCTAGCTGCTTCAAGCTTGACAAGAGAGCACATTAAAGTACATGTGGGTTGACTTCTCCTTAAAATAAAAAATAAAGTTACAGCAAAACAAGACTTTCCATCTATCAAGCTCTTTAGAAATCTTGGGCTGCTTGGAATGGAAGCTGCCCAACAAGCACGAGGTGCCTGTTGCCTGGTAGAAGTGGCTGACAGCTATTTTTGTAGTTGCAGAATTCCAGGATTTTCTGAACTACAGCTACCTGAAAATGAGCAACTTTTCTAGCTGTTAGTGACTCTAGATGAGAGAGTCAGGTAAGAAACAGTTCAGTTAAAAAATAAAATAAAATAAAATAACTACTAACCAACAAAAACATAACAGCTTCCCCCTCCTGCTGCCACTGAAAGCGAGGGAAAAAGCAAATGAAAGCAGGAGTCAGGGGGAGGGAAGGCATGAGTGCTGAGCCTGTTGGGTTGGATGCAGACACAGCCATGTGATTTGGATGAGAGGACAAGGTAACACTACGCTGCACTGGTGATTAATGTTAATGCGTCTGAAAGGCTTATTCAGCCAGCAGGAAGGAAAACATTCCCAATCTTTCTCATCAGGCAGGTACGGAAAGTGCAAAACAGTGTAAAAGCCCGGGGAAAAGGCCTGTCAACAAAGCTGCATTTTGTACTATTTCATCAGGGAACGCAGTACTCATTTACTCAGTTTAAAGACAAATCCCGAGGAAAGGGGACAGGTACCTTATTTAACGGATACAATTCAGGACTGTCCAAATCACACTTTTTCTGCAGTAACTGTTTACCAAGCTATTTAGATTCACAATTCTGCTTCAGGATTTTCCTCCTGAAAGAGCTCCCTAGAGCTAACACATTAAGTGCTGAAGCAAAAAGTGTAGAAGAAAAATAAAAAAAATCCAAGTTAACATTCTACAGTTGTCCTTATAAATTGCCATACTTCTCAACTATATATCTGACTATATATATATACACACACACTCATAAAAAAAAAACAAAGTAATTTTTTAAGTTACAGGTGCAGAAGGCAAAAAGTCTTATATAAAAACTATTCAATACCCCAGTATTATTTAAATTCTGAAAAACAGAGCACATGAGGAGATAGGAGGGCAGCAAGACTTCTCTGCTTGTCTGTCAAGGCATTATATTAACCCAGCAGCCTGCAGACCTACAGCTGAATTCTCATCTCCCAAACAGCTTGTTCCTATTGTTTAATTTTTAATCAACTCTTGCAACCTTCTTAGTTTCTACACAAGACTAATTGATTAAAATCCCTCCACTACTGAAGAAATGTTTGATTTGGAAAATTCAGTTTCGGAATAACAGGCCGAAGGGGTGACCGGGGCAGACCAGTGCAGATGATGGGTCATTTCTGCAGCTGTGTGAAGCAACCGAGCGGGTATCTGATAGCCACAGGGACAAGGGGCAGCAGCAGCCAGGAAACTTTTCCTCTCCTGCCCAAGCCGTAACATCCCTGTCATCCCCAAGGTGGTACCGTCAGGCTGGGCTCTGCCACGGCAAAGGGCTCAGGAGCGGCTACAGCCGAAGCTTCTGGCTCTCCTCCTTCATCTGCAAAGCTGGGTCGAGGAACTGATCTGGATTTTTTTTTTCTTTTGATGAAGATGTTTTGACAAGCAGAGAGAGCAGGCAGGAAGAGAAACCAACAGCAACAACAAAAATATAGGAGGCTTTTCTGGCAAGTTACTCATCGACTGTGAATGCAGAAGCAGAACCCATAGAGCCACAAGCACACCCAGTCACCCTCATAATGCTGCCTGCTTTGGAAGGAGCATCGTGCACCCTTCTGGGGAAGGCAGCACCATTTCTTACTCACGGACAGCTATGAGTTTATTTTTAAGCTTTACCTTGGCTACCACAACTGGCCACTAGTAGAATATTGAAAAATAGGGATGCCTTTTTTGTAAACCAAATTCACAGTTACCAAAATAAAACTCTTGAGTTTATTATATGAAAAAGGTGTGTGTTTTTCCACCTTCCTATTTATCATCTTTCTCTTCCTGAACGTTCTGCTTCCTTCTGGCAACAAGCACAGGCTGCCAAACAAGGAGCAAGCCTGGAGGAAGCACCTCTGCTTCCCCCTCCCTTGGAATGACAGGAAGCAGAAATGGACACACACACACACAAAAAAAAAAAAAAAAAAACCCACACAAGCCAGAAAAGCTAATCCACGCCCACCAGAAGTTGTGGTAGGAGTGAGCAGCAGCAACACAGCCAACTCTGCTGGGGAGCTCGGAGCAGAGGAGGGCGTAAAGGCTCAGCCCCAGCCCAAGCAGTCGCCCCGACTGCAGCCCTCTGCTCCAGCGTCCCTCAGGCGCCGTGCAGGGGGACAGGAGTTTAACAGGAGTTAGAGACTGCTCCCAATTTGCAGATCTCCGATAAAAAAAATACCTATATTTTATTAAGTGATGCACATCCCACTTAAACTTAAGCAGCCTTTTGTGAGCAGCACGTTCTGGTTTGGACAGTCTGCATTCCCCTACTCCCGGGCCAACAGCTACGAATTTGCACCAACGCCAGGCTGAAGTGTTATGAGCCCAGCCACTTCTTACACACCGAGGAAGGAGACAAGCCCGGACTCCTTCCCCAGCAAGGGATCGGGAAGGAGACTCGACGGATGCAGTAACCAAAGTGAGATGAGAGAGCTGCTGGACAAGAGCCTTTACACCAACTACAACCCAGACTGCCAAGGAATCCCCATTTCATCCATCACATCTTTCCCAGACCACAGACATCCAGCTCGGACATTTTCTTTCCTATTTCCAGATCAAAGCTGGGAAAAGCAAAAAGGAACCAACATCAGCTCCAAAGCATCAATTGTTGGCAACATCAGAACTTCCTAACAATGCGTTACCTTTGTGTGTATATATAAAAAATACTAGCTTCTCACTGAGAGCTATCCAACAAATTCTCAGTTATTCTGATCATTCTAGGTGAACATGCTCTTTTTTAAATAAAATTGCTACTATGCAAATTCAGAAAGATTCTACCGCAAATTGTTGAGTTGTTCAGATCAGATAGCTGCAGGGCCTTTCTGCAGCTTATGCTTCACCTTCCATTTCCCCACTTCAGCATTTCAGGTGGTAACAAGAAAAGTGTAATTAAAAAGAACAGTTCCATCATTTGACTTGCTATAAAGTGTTGACCTTGCATGTTCCAAAACAACAACAACAAAAAGAAAGAAAGTTAACCTTAAAATTGTTCACAAAGCTACTTTTGTATTTATACCAGGAAATTAAGATACCCCAAAACACCAGCGAATCAACCCCTCCCCCAAAAAGCACATTTAAGTGGAACAAAGCTCTCCCCTGCAGTGTCTCTTCAGCAGCTTGAGCCGTGCATCGTCATCACTTCTCTTCCCACAAGTTGCACATAAAGACAGAAAGCGTATCAGCGAGGCAGGGTTACATTCCTGACCAGACCTGTGTCGTGTCCTTTCGTCACCCCATTGGAATGCGCATTCCCAGCAAGGCCAGAAATCAGCAGGACTGGTTTAAAAACATGCCCTCTGCTTTTAGCAGAGCCACATCTTCCAACAACCAGGAACCATATTTAAACATCAAGACTTGGATAGTTCGTAAACCCAGAGACCTTTGCACAAAGTCGAGGGCTACTCCTAGGCAAGGCCACCTTAAAAACAAGTCCAGCTCCAACCTGGTACTCCCGTTTGCAAACTGAGAACGGACTCAGGTTTTCCCAATCTTCCCCTCATTCCTCTCCACTTTTGCCTTCTGAATGGAATGCTCTAAGGCAAATGACTAAGGTAGAAGCTTTGGCCTCTTTGCCATCTACTCCCTTCTCCCATTAAGTCCAATGTTTCATAGCAAATAAAGCCTTTAATTTACAACACAGTCCAAACTCACTGAAGAGTGACAAAGCCCAAAAGTGAACAGGGAAGAGGAAAAACTGCACAGGAATCCAAGTCAGCTGTGATTCTTTCCCTTTGGATACAACATTTGTCCACACGTCGCCTATTAGCGCCAGCAAGCCCTGCCATGCGGCAGGAGGGCAGCCCCCTTACCTGGCCACAACGCTGCCCCATGCAAACCCGTCTCCCCTGACTACTTTTCAGGCATGTGGAGCATACATCACAACACTCTCACTTCTCTCAGAGCTGAGCCCAAACTCTTCCAAGAGCAAAACATGACTCTGTTTTGGTTTGTGCCACAGTCTTGCATTCACATACTCTACTGTTGCCATTTTCACTTATTTAAAAGGGATTTAAAATAACACAGGAAAACTTAATTATTTCCCTTATTCCTCTGTAAAATGTTTCAGCCTTTAACTGAGATACTGTTCATGGCCAGTTTCACTCTTCCATCACGCTTTAGGAGCTGCGGAACCACTTCTTTTTCAAATATACCACAGCTTATGTGTGCATTGACAGGGCACTGTCGACTTGAGATCCAATGTTCTCAAGCCACATTAGTCTCAGAAGACTAAAACTAACATACACATTATCATACTAATTGTGCAGTATTGTGATGTATCTACATAGTCCATTTTACACTTCGAGACTAATGGGACACATTATGCATCTTACCCAAGTGCCAAGTTCCTTGCAGGTCAGGACTCTCCAAGCACTCAGAAAGCTCAAATAATTTTTTCACCTCCCAATTTATTAAACTTGAGTCTTACTCCTTTATCTGTCAATTAGTTAATTCCAGGAGTTCTGCAAATAATAGAGACGCAAAGTTTGAACAACTTCTTTCAAATTGAAGGGAAGGCTACTGAAAAATACTAGAAATAGAATAGCTTAATATCATTCTGAACACAAGATAGCTTGATACCTTCTTAAATGATCTAACAGTCCAGCTTACCTACAGAAGGCACGTGATCACTAGACCTAAAAACTTGGATTGTTTAAAAAATATCCTTTAAAAGCAATTTTTTAAATTTACCTAGCTTTTCTTTATTTTTAGGATACATCACATTTTCAAGAATGTTCTTCCTCCTGTTACCAGAACTGGTTAAGCATTTCTTCTGAGACAAAGTTTGAGTTTCTCATGTGCACAAGTGATAACCAAACACACACAACTGCACTATGTGAAGTTGGTGCTTGGAAGCCAGCCTAAGCAAATCAAGTCTAGTCTGGTAGGCCACTGCAGATGACTGAATCATACAGTGGTTTTTGCTTCCTAGCAGTCTCGCTTTGCATTCAGTTCCACTTAGGTTCTGCATATCTGTTGATTTTTTAAAATAACATTTGCAACTAGTCTATTGCAGCAACAGTCAGGAGTGACAAATATGGGCAACAAAGCCAGGTCATTTTTCAGTTACCTCCTTTAGATTCAGCTGCTGGTCCCTCAGCAGCCCCTGTTGTCAGAGGGCAGCAGCACCAGGACCTCCTGTGCCAGACTACAGGAGAAGTCCAGCTCTCCCTCCACAGAGCAGCTACATACCTGGCACAGGGATGCAGCACGGAAAGCGCTTTCCATGCAGTCAGACACCGTTTGTAAGCAACAGCAAACAAAAAGAACGGTGCATTGGTCTGATTTTATATCGGCAAGACATACAAAATGAAGGACCACAAACTAACCTACATGAAGACATGTCCATAACGCAATAGTCGAAGCCATGGCTTCAACAAACATTGAAATAAGAAACAGGTATTTGATAAGAGAGGCAAGTTGAGAGGCTACCTGCTTGTGAGAGGCAGGACACAGGAGGAGCAGGTCCTTTACCCCTACGCACTCATTTCACACAGCACATATTGCCCAACTGCTGGCCAAGCAAGGGCAAGAAGCAACAAGCACCAAGTATTTCAGGAAAAGAGGAACTCTGAAAACAAAACCTAAAAATACAGTCTGCCAATAACTCTTCAGACATGCTACCCTGTCAAACCCACCTCTTGGCAAGTATCTCCCATCTGTGCTTAATGGGCAGATGTCTTTTTAGGTTACTCAGCACATTTTTTAAATGAAAAAGCATGAACGACACTCGAGTTGCTTATCTAACCAGCTGGAAAAGAAATTGGATAAGCTCTTGGTGAGCAGCTGAAATGCCTGTATAATTTTGGCCGGTGACCTGTTTATCCTAGGTTGCTCATCCAACTGTTGCCCCCAAAGCCATCACATTATACATCATCAAGAACCACGTGCCATGGGGGAATATACATCATCAAGAACCACGTGCCATGGGGGAAAAAGGCAGCAGAATCATCTACACAAACCTGTAAAAACAGCCAGCCTTTTACCTCCAAGGGTTCAGACACACAGGTAACTCTTATCACTCTAAAATTTTAAAAATATTATTGAAGGTGTCAGGTGAGTGAACTAGAAGACCAATTGGGCATCTGCAGAAGCAAACAGAAGGAACGACTGTGCCTTAAGTGTATAAAGTACTCTCAAAAGTTCAACTTCTCTGCATCAACAGATCCATTTGATTAGTCAGCTCCAGAGGAAATTCCAGCCGGGCCGTGGTTTGTGCAGGAAATACTGAGGGCTTCCGAAACACCATTTTGCCCAGTTCTCTGCAGAAGTTAAGACGCTGATGCATATTTATGACACTAGAATTCTTTGACACTAGAATTCCTATTACCAAGTTTTTGGAGCATTTGACACTTTTGTCTTTGCCATCCCTCTTTTTCTGACCACTTGCAGGCTAATTTTGGAAGGGAATTTAATTCTGCCATGTAACAGGCAATTTATCTCCCATAGAAGCAAAAGCAGATAAGTGAGACCATATCATCAACAAGGTGAATTTCACAAAAGTTTAGTCTGAGATGGATAAAATGTTTATTCGAATTTTTACAACGCTACTTTATACAGCAAGTAGATCTCATCTCATTATTATTTCACACTAAGGAGAATCCTAATTCTGGAGCTATTTCAAGATTCTTTAAGAAATGATGTAAATGCATTTTTAAAATAGCTAATCTAGGAAGAACCTCCTCCCCCCCACCTCCCCAAAGTCTCATGTTTTTTAATTCAATTTCTGTGGAAATGATATTTAATCCCCCAGCACTGAAATATTTTGACAACAGGAATCTCTCACATAGGTTTCATTTCCCATAGAAGGAATGCAACTTGTTAGAAAAATACCAGTCTGAACCACTGTTAACCATTGTGCCCTTACTTGAGCTGAGCACTTTATTCCACAAAAACCCAAAATGCAAAAAACGGAGGCAGGGAGGAGGGGAAGAAAAACTAGAACGATCGATTTCACAGAGAGGTAACTTATATTAGCATGTGTAACATGGGCATCTCGCAACAGCTCAGGTTCAAATGCGGATGCGTGCACGCTGCTCCAACGACAGCGCTTACGGCCGTCTTTCAGCTGACGGAAGCCCCACAGAAGCAGCCCCAGAGGGGCAGGCAGGTTGTTGCTGCTGCAGCGGGACGAGCTTGGCTCCCGGATGGTCTAACAAGCGCCAGAGCTGGGGGATGCACGGGATGAGCTCGCCCCTTCCCCAGGGAGGCCGAGCAAGAGCCCGGGCGGCGACGCGGGGTGAAATCCCAAGGCTGCAGCCGCAGCTCCGGGGCAGCGTGGGACGAGGGGCCGCGCGCCGAGCGCTGCCTTCACCTCCCCTCCCTGCGCTTGCTCCACAGCTGCTGAGCCCCCCGTCAGCTGGCTCAGCCTAGTAACCTGACAGGAAGAGCATCAGCAAAGAGGAGCATAAATAAATTGTTTTAATGATCAGTGATATGAACTAGACCAGCAAGAGGTCTAGTTACATACAGGCATCAAGCAACCGCCTACAAGTCACTACCACTAACAGCAAATGTTAACACATGGATCAAAGCAGAGAACTACAAAAGGTGAAGGAGAAAATATATATACATAAATTCACAGAATTGCACCCCAGCCATAACATGTTAAATTGCTCTACAGAAAGAAGCATCTCAAATTGAACATGGAGCTACAATATTCAGTAATGCATCTCCATCCTCCTGTTCAGTAATTACTCCTCGTGTTAAGTATTCTTTGGTAATTAAGGGGAGTAAAGATAGATAGGCTGCATTCTTAAGTGATTCTTTAGCCAGCAATAGTCATCTATTAACAACAGATTGAAAAAAGTTAAGACTTTTAACCCATCTGCTATAAAGTCTGGCCCCACTACGTAGATTATAGTACAATATCTGTTTAATAGAATATCTTTCCTATCGGACCACCCTCTGCTCTGCACTACATACAACACAACAGGAACAGGGAGGAGAAATAAAACACGCTCCACAACCGTGGCCTGCAACATATGGAAATGGAGAGAAGAGGAGGCCTAAAACCGCTGCGGGAGATGAAAGCTGCCAAACAGGTGGAATGAGGAGTCATCGGGAAAGGGAGATTAACTGCACCAAAGGAGCGGTTGGTCTGGGTTGAGCAGACTTCTCTGATACTGAACTACATGCTCCTCTTCCAAAACAAAGAATGAAACTATATTTCATGGAAGTGCATTAGAGTTTAGTGCCTTTACACTGAAGATGCAAGTTCTTCTAGGGAGACCTTTTGCATTATGCAGGATCCTCCATCAGAGAAAGACATAAAGTGGTCTAAAAATACACAGTACTCCAATTTATACCAAAAGACTTGCTATTAATTTTTGTGCCAATGTAGCCATACATTCAGTCCAAGCAGAAATTCTAAAACATCTAAATTACTGACTACAGAGAAACTACAAAATCATTAGGATGCTTTGGATAAAAAGCTTGAACCAATAAGTAAGGGGGGAAAGAGAAAGAGAGAGATGGTCAGAGAAAAAAAAAAGACAGGAGAAAGGAAATGGTATTTCTAAGGATGACTGCAGTACCGAGACAATCTTTTTCCTTCAGTAGCGTACGTAATGCCAGAATTGAAAAGGAAAAGAAAACTTGCTATAAACAGAGTGCTTTTAAAGCTTCACTGATTCAATATTCATATCTTCAGTCAAGCATGCTCCAAGAATTTATAAAGAAGAAAATTAAGTGCAATGACAGTACCTAAAACTTTATTGCTTCTGTCAGTGCATCAATTTAGTTCCATCTCTTCCCAAGTTTTGTAGGTTCACCTTCAAGAGTCATTCCTGCAAAATTCTGACCTCTAAAAGATACTGTATTATTGCCAACAGGAGGTACTGTCTTTTTTGTAACATTATGCCATTAAATTTGATCCAGATTTTGCCAAATATTGAACTGAGCTGTGTAAAACATTTCCTCTGTGAAAGTTAAAATGCAACTATAAAGAAACTATTTGAATACTTACTATGAACAGGCCGTTTGCCCTACTACTCACTACAGGGAGGTTTTTTGTTTGTTTTTAAGGGCAGTACTACCGTACTGACTGTGTGTGGAATTACACTGTTCAGCTTCACTTCACATGCTCTGTTCTCTTCTCCCGCAATAGCGGGAAAACATACAATATTCTTCACAAGGTAAAATTCACATTAGTACAGTGTCATTTTATACTACTTAGTTGTACAACTTAGGCAGTTTTAAATACCCAAGCTGCTCCCTCCTGGAGATGCACTACTGCTTCAAGAGATGACTAGAGCACGTACCCACACCTCTGTCACTGGAAACGCACGCAGCGCGAGGGACCACCTGCATCTCTAGTGAGGCCATTCACAGGGGTGCCACACTGACATGCTTCCCGAAGAAGCTCAAGTCTTAAAATTGTGAAAGACTTCAAACATCATCTATCTAAAAGGCATCAAGCGAATCTTGTCTTTGTTTCCCACTTCTTAGCATGCGCACATACACACACACGGTAGTTATAGATTCAAATTCACTCATACTTGACTTTGAATGGGGTTACAAGCCATCAGAAGACTACATTTAAAATACAAATATTCCCTGGAGTCAAAGGTTTAATTGTATATGAGTAAAAATCAGCCATAAATATTAGGCTATGTTTCCTATTGTAACAGCTTGCTTGGATTAGACTTCTACTTCATGCAAATACCCTGCACATATATTCCCTGTAAGGGCCTTGGGAAAGCAAAAATACACTTTATCCTTGTAACCTTTTAGTCATATGACTGGAATTAAAGTTTATTTTAGGATTTATTTTTCTTCTTCTGTGATCCTTGCAAGTCAGACACCACCTGATATAAAAGCTATTAAGATAATTAAACAAAAAAAATGGTAAAGAGATTAGATGAAAATCAAGTCAGTTGAAGTTTCTATTCATGCTCTATTCCTGCTTCTAATACCGAAATCTGTACTGGCATTTCACTTCCCATAAAGCCAATTAAGCATCGCACAGCCAAAAGACACCACTTACCTCTTCTTTTTACCAATTCAAGAGGATACAAGACTTCAAACTTCGGCATGATATATGCTGCATTTCAGAAAGCTCTTTCCCGCTGCATTGGTCATGGGGAAGAAAGGACCATTGTTTTTTAATCCTTTCCCTGCCCCCTTTGCTCCACTCACACACGCTCTCCCCCCTCACCCAGCCGCTCTTTAAAGCCACCACATCTACTATTCAGGACCGTTTCCAGCAGCTCCGATTAAATCCCCCAGACCAACGCACAACCACGCGCACGATTTTATTTTTCCAGGGGAAGTTCACATGAACACAGCGCACATGGAGAATGCCCGGGCCTGGCCGGGAACGACGCGCGCAGCAGGGGGAAGGTTCCTGCAGGAAGAGGGGGCTGAGAGCGGGCGGCAGAGGCAGCTCTGCTCCCAGCTGCAGTCGGGCACCTCGCGGCCGCAGCGCTCCTCCAGCAGCGCCGCACCGACTGCCCTGCACAACTGCCCTGCGCGGGGCAGCCCAGCCCCAGCGCCGCCGCTCCCTTGGCCGCGCACCTGCGCACACGCTGCATCCCGCGCGTTACCCCTTGCACGGCTGCATGGCAACATCCAGAGTTTAAGTATGGCCAGGGAACACGAGCCAATATACAGTCAGGATGGAAAGTAATCAATCCACGGGTTTTCTGACAGAGGGAAAATGAAGCTACTAAAAAAACTTCCCAGCATGGTTTGCCACGTTCGGCAGCGATGCGCATCTTCCAAACTTTCATCAGCCCCAAAATTCTGGGGCTGAAAATCTTTTTTCCCTAAAAATTATTTCTGAATAAATTAAATGAAGTTGGTAAATGTTTGGAAAGGGCTTGTTCTGGAAGGGAAAATGGCGCAGCAAGCAAAATCCAGCTTCAGACTGGGCTTTGGGTTCCCTTTAAACCTGGTGCTTTGTGTAGGCAGCGAGCGAGCGGCGGTTCTGCCAGCTACAAACATTCCATGCAATTTATTCATAGCAAAGCAAGCCAGTCATTGACTCCACTCCAAGTTTTTCCAGGAATGGAAAAGAAAAAGTGGATCCCTCACCAACCTCCCCACCTCTCAAGATTAAAGGTGCCCAGGTTTACTCACCAACATCCTCCTAACCAGGATTGCAAGGCAGTCCAGTGCTTTCAACCCGCTGTTTGATTCCCGTGCTCCTCTCCTGTCAGACACCATAGTATCTAGCACATCAACCCGATCACACGGCTCACAGAACAGATATCTGCATTTGCAACTCATTGCATACAGTTTACTTCACCCTGCCTGACACAGCCCTTTTGCTGCAAAGGCAGCCACTATCTGTTTACTTCTTGCCACTCTGCTGCTAACAGTATTTATTTCTACTTCTTTATTCTAGGCAACTTTAAACAATCTTTATTCACACAGAGGAAGGGAGGGAGCAAAGATGATAACAAACATAAAGAGAACATCTTAAAAAATCCTCAGTTTCAATTCAGCTGTAAACAAGAGAGAAAGAAAGCCCATTGGCTTTGAAGTTGCACATTAAATGCTCTTTATGATATGATGTGACCTTAAAATAAGCCTTCCATCCTCAATATTCATTGTCATGTTTACTTATTCATTGTACGGTATTAGTAGAGACTATTATTCTTTAAACAACAAAACAAGATGGTTAAAAAAGCCCAAGTACTTAGGCATATGGTTGTAGTTTCTGTAACCGGAAAAGGTCACTGTGTTATCAATTTAACCTCCAAGTTTGTCTCAGAAAGCCTTCCTTAAGGCAATCTCTTAAGATACCTTTTCAATTGGGGCTCCAGCCTATCAATTTTATTAGTTATAAACAAACTAAATAACAGCCAACAGAATTAAGAGATACAATAAGGGTAGAATCCAAGTTTTCAGACTAACATTTCCTTGCACATCTTTTCAAGTTTATCTTGTAATTAATAGCTGTGCCTTATCATCCTTATCATTCATAAACACACACCAAAACACTGGCAAACTACCTACCACAGCAAACTGTTGTAACTTTGAGTTTTAATTCCCATCTCCACAGTTAAAAATAACCCCACGCTCCAGAGTTCAGCATTTAGATTGAAACACAAGTCAGTCCAGCTCTCCGAGTCAGCCCGGCCGAGCTGCCCGCAGAGGCGGCCACCAACGCTGTGGACGCTGCTCGTAACCTCAACGCGAAGCTGTGCCCTGAAGAAGCAGCACTGTAAGCAGGTACCTAAGCCAGCATGAGTATAACAACTCCTCTGGATTTTCAACGTGACTCGTAGGTGTTTTCTATTGAATATGTAACCAAGTTGAAGGATTTGCCATTTAACCTGGAGACTGTTAGCATCTTGTTTCAAATGAACGGATGGAAACGACACTGGCTATACGCTGCGCTCTGAGGACGTGGCTCCACCAGATATCACAAACAGTGCACCCGCAGCCGTATGTAACTTCTAAAAACAGCTACTACTATTTCTTAAAGTTTTGGTTACAATGCTAAAAAAAAAAAAAATGAAGAATACAATGCACAAGAAGTATGCTCCTGAAGCTTTGTTCTTTATTTGGGTTTTAGGAAGCGTTTGCCAAGGCAGCAAGGTACCCTCAAGTATAAACAACAGATTTACACCACATCAGGGACAAGATATATGGTTGACACACTCAAATTTTTGTGGAGACTTTAGAAATTAGAATTGTGAGTAAGTAAAGAAACAGAAGCTATTTGCTTCTATTTGCTTTAATTCAAAGATCTCCCCTTTTGACTGCTGACAGTGCCAAATATTTAAGGGGAAAAAAGGCACTTCGGCAAGTGGAACAAATAATTTATCATTCAGAACAATTTTCTGGCTGGTTACTTTTGTACAGAGTGTTTTTATTAAAAATAACTGTTTAAGGTATGTTTGAAGGGAGATAATTACTGTAAGCAGAGCTGCAGACTACCAAAATACATGCTGCAATAATCAACATTCAAGTTAAGAGTCATTTGCCTGTTTGCATTTAAAACAACTAGCTTTGTACAACTTAAAGTATAGGACCTAAATTTCATGCAGTTGCCAAGCAAACAGCTTACACACAAAAAGATAGTCCTAACACTTAAAAGGCATCCTCATAATTCTAGAAAATAAAGAAAAAAAAGAAAGACACAGAACTAGTCATTCTAAGGAAAGAATGATCTAGGCAACTCACAGCCACTGGCTTCTTACTATTGTTTACACATTTTTTCCAAGATAGAGAGGCATTTACTGATTGCAGATAATGTAGCAAGTAAGAAGTCCTTTTAAGTTAGCCCTGGTTTATTTCAAATGAATCATCCCTGACTCTTGGTACCCTCAGAGTTCTTTAAAAACTCGTACACTTAGGTGTAATGTTAACTTTCACATCTAAAATTCCTCTTAAAATTCAAAATTGGCAGCCATGAAATAACATACAAGAAATGCAAGATTTCTCCTGGAACCAAGCACGCATTGATTAAATAATCTCATGTTTCAGCTAACAAGTTTAACTGAAAAAGTGCTCAATAAAAAAAGAAATAGTTTGCGGGGAACAGGGTCCAAGCAAAGAACCGCTTCCCAGAACACCAATAGTCCTCTTCCGAGGGGAGCTGCAGTTTTTGTTGGTTAGATAGTCATTTCCTAATTACTATTGTTTTCTTATAACGGAAAAGAAAAAAACAAAACAAAACAAAAACACTAACATGTCAAAAAAGAAGCGTAAGGAACAGGAATTTAGCTGCAATAATTTTCAGCCCTTTTCCCCATATGCAACTCCTAATCACAATAAGGCAACACATAAAAAATGACATTTGAGGGAACTGACAAACATGGATAAAGAGAAATCATATTCCTAGCACTTCATTACAAATACTGTCACAGTATTGTCACTCTTGCTCTTTTTTTCCCTCCTCACCTTTGGGCCACTGGGATGGTGTTCTTCTTGGCTGGAGGACAAAGAGAAGTCCTGAAAGTGAAGCAATTCTGAGCCACCCCTTCCTTAAATAGATTATTTTAGCTAGGGAAGGGAGGGGGGAAGAGGGAAAGAGAGTTTCCTTAAGCAGAACATTTCATTAATTTACAAGAATAGTCTTTTATTCCACAGAAATTGTTACTACCCCCTGAACTAATGTGAACTATGAGTCTTTGCACAAATGGAAGGATTTAGGTCAGAATCTCCCTTCCCTGAAAATACCACAGTATTCTCAGAAGACACGCACTTCATTTTAACTTGCACGTAATTCAGGTCCTATCTAAACCAGCCCTCTTAAATATGTTTTACAGTCATCTTCCCCTGTCTATCGACTGCAGTTTTCCTCTTACCAAGCGCAGAAATAAGCAGGTGAGCTCACATGATGCTACAAAAAGGAATATTCTTACTGCTTGACTAACACATTGAAGTTTTTATTATGGCGCTCTCAGAGCTTTGGTCCGATACCATCATCTTAATTTTTAGTAGTAGTCTTTAAACACAACTGTGCAATTAGACTTGAGATGATTCTGTGAGCAAGGCTTAGTAACACAACTCCAGGTTTCACAATGGTTACTCAGAGGCCAGTCACCTTAGATTTTCTGCTAAGATTTATTTTTCTTTGCTGGGGAGGGTAGAAGAAAGAAGGAGCAATAAGTATGACTCACAGCAAAAAACTCCTGCCTGCCT
This sequence comes from Crypturellus tataupa, assembly GCA_034781795.1. Lineage (NCBI taxonomy): Eukaryota > Metazoa > Chordata > Aves > Tinamiformes > Tinamidae > Crypturellus > Crypturellus tataupa. The sequence goes on along the minus strand of JAWLRI010000032.1, from coordinate 4,238,903 downwards.
GCATCTCTGAGCTGCTTTTGGCTCCTGCTTTGCTTTCTTTCTCTTCTTCCTCAATTACCACCTATTCTTTTTATCCCTTATTGTATTCTCTCTGTTGTTACTTCTCTCTCATCATTGCTCCTGCTTCTGGCTTAGCCAAGAGACTTGCAGAAAACCTAGGGAAGGTTGGTTAATACTATCAAAACTTACCCCAAGACCAATCTCCAGCTTCTTCTTGGTGAAGGTGCTGTTGAGAAACCAGATCCCGATGTTTGGTTCAGAGATACTGGAATTTGAGGCAGCTTGAAACGCTGCACATATCAAGCGCTTCTGGAGGCCCTTTTTCCTCCTGAGGAGGCACAATGTGCTCTTACAGTAGCTAGGAAGGCATCTGCTTTTTATTAACTTCTGAACGCTGCTCTCATGTAAAGATCTACCTCACCTGATGTCTCCACCCTTGGCACTGATGCAGGTATTCGCCACTTCAGAGCTATCCAAGGAATATTGGATGGCAACAGCACAATGCTACAGAGATGCTTAATATTAGAAAAACTGAAAACCCTGAGCAATACAGCGCCATTGCCATGAACTTCAGAAGATAACGCTGCCTTGGTTTAGACTGTCTTTACGTAATATTTGCATGTATCTGCAGCTGACTGAAGTAAATATACATTCAAATCCTGATAAAGCTAGTGGCATACAGCCAAGAAGCTTCCTAACTGCCCCCTCCGTTCAAGAAGACATTTCATGGCCCAATTACCACCTTACAAAAAATAAGACTTATTTCTCAGTCTAATCAGTGCTACCGCATGCAAGAAATAGCTACCGGGCCTCATATTTTACAGAAGACAAATAATGATAACAGATTAAGTTTTCAGAATTGCATGCTGACAGGGTATTCAAACTATGTTTACTGAGAGATCCCCTAATTAGAAACTCAGCAATTTCCTGGGCAGCTCTAGGGGACATTTAACCCTCTAAATATCAACAGCCCCATTACAATGAATTACATAAGAAAGACTGGAAAAAACAAACTGACATACTTGAGAGTGTTTCTACAGCTCTGTGGAACCATATTGCTGGTTCTGGATTTGAACACGCTGGTTACAAACCTATGGACCTCTCTCGCTCTCCCCCTACCTAAAGGTTCCCAATTCTTGGAACGTTAAGCCAGTCTGCATACCCATGAGGCAAAACAAAGCAAACAAACAAAGCCAGCCAGCCCCTTTAGCACTCTCACATGAGATTACCCTCCAGGAATTTCCATCCCTACAGCAGCTGTGTCATTAACTGAGAGGCTTATCTCCTACGGGATGGCCAATCACACTTCCCAGAATTTAACTTCAAGTTTGGAGGAAACACGAGCTCTTTTGTCAAACTGCTGTGATTCCAAGCTTGGCTTTAGGACCTACCTTTACTACCTACTAGAAATAGTACTGCAGAGTCCAGATTTACAGGTTTTTCCACTGAACTGCTCAGAAAGACTCTATGCAGAGAGATTCATGGGCAAAGTCCTGCTGTGCCAAGGAAGAGACAGGAACAATGCTGGGTGGAGCGAGATAGCACAAGAATTTTTAAACAAGCAGCCCATGTTGAGAGGGTTAATCCGATCTGGCCTTCTCCCAGACTTCAGTGTGGGGAAGGCAGCCATCTAAAATGAACATGAATTAGAGATTTATTATGAGACTTGGAATTTGTTCAAGTAAACAGTACTCGGCATATTTAGCCCCAGGTACTATGCTGATCCTATAATATTAGTTACTACTGACTAATTGTTTGATAACACATTGTCAGCTAGCACCTCTTAAAGTTTCTTCTCATAGAGTTTTACAGTTAATGTTTTAAAGGGTTCCCTAGTAAGGTACACCAGGTACATAAGCTCATGTGTTGGCTTGGCTAGCCATTTCAGCACGGCAGAGCCTGACATCACCCAACAACCTCAACTGTGTCATCATGCTACAGCTTCTAGTTACTATTTGAGGTTATTACTTTCCTTTAATTATCTATACTTAAAAGGGAACAGTCTCTTCGGCCACGCTCTAGCTTCTTGATAATTTTCACACCAGCAGACACCAGGGCGCACACGCAGGTTGCTGATGCCGCAGGCAGCAGTGGCCGTGGTCCCCGTGTAGATGCCGCATGAGCTGCATGTGAACTGGCAGCTGCTCTTTTGGCCACACAAGCTCTTCTTAGAGGCTTGGCTCCAAAAGCTTGACCAGACTCTCCAAAATGCAGCGGCAGGTTTAACAAGTCTAAGCCTGACCAGACTCTGCAAAGTATACGAACAATTCTAAAAGGCACCATCTCTTTTCCTATGCACCTTGCTTCTTTTATGCCCCACATGGATCTATTGCAAGAAGAGTTATCATCCTAGAACGTAAACAGGTAATAGGGCTGTTTAATACTTAAAAGTAACAAAAAACACAAGTGACAAAAAATATAAAACCAGGCATAGCATCAGAGACTGAAAGAAGCCCAACACTTTTACAGAGGTTTGTACTCTGTCAGAAAAATGTAAAATGTTTTAGATTCAGTTTTTAGTCTGATTCTCAGCATGCTCTCTGTGTACCAGATACTCTCCATGACCATCTTTCAAAGCACACAGGCCTAAAGAGGTGCAAGGAGCAACACGGCGGTGCTGCTGGTTCCTCAGCCCCTTCCCTTTCCAGTTCTGATACTGGCCTCAAACATGGGAGCAAGGGACAGAGCTGCTACAACCACTGAACTCACCAGCAAAGATGAGCTTACTCAGTCAAGACTGGCTCACATATAAGGAACTTCTTGCTGTGTGTCCTGTTCTATAGATTAGTCTAGATTAGTAATAGATTAGAGCAGACCAGGTGTGAACGTAGTAATTCCATATCAGTTGCCACTGCGGATGTCTTCCTCTCACAATGTGAGCGTGGGTCCCAGCAGAAATAGGAGGCTTGCTACTTCCCCAGCTACTAAATCCGGATGCATTTTTTAAGCACAAATTGGACAATCCTGTCCATTGTGGTTGAGCATGACCATTTTTATTCCATCCAAGTGAATATAGTTATTTCCTAAATAAGTGTTGACCCACTGGGGCAGAACAGAAGACACTATTACTGGTTGGCATTCCTGGCTGGCAAGGAACACATGGAACAATATAAAGGGATCGTATGGGTTCAATATTGATCAGTGCCTGGTTTGAGAAGCAGGGAGGGAGGGAGTCACTGTGCTGCAAGGGAGCCCTTAAAGAGCTCCAATGTCAAAGTGAGTGGGGAGGGAAGGCCGCTGTTCAGGGCCATGCTTACTGGAAAAGGCTTGGAACTACAGTCAAAGAAACTGCCTACTCTGGTGCAGCTGCTATTTTTAGCAAGTGAGTACTTGGTGTATCTTGGGGGGATGGAGACAAGACTATCAGGGCAGTATTCAGTTCTTCTTTCTTCTTCTATTGAAAATGACAGTCTTTGAGAATTATATGGACAAAAAAAAAAAAAGGAGATATCTGTCTCCTTGTCCACTTCTCCCAAGAACATGAGCATCTCTACTGCAATGCTCCTCCTGCTATCTTATTGAATTTAAGCTACCCTCCCCCACCACAAAAGGGTAGAACATCTGTTTATAATGGATTAGGAAACACAGGATCCTGTTAGAGATTACTAAATACCCTGGAGAAAATAAATACTATTTTAACATAAACTCAATATTTAGATTTTAGCACCTACAGTATGTTTACTGTTTTCAAGTTTCTAAAGAAACCCTGATGTGCAAAGACTAGAAATAACCCTGAAGAATTCCATTCCCTGAAGATGTCCCTGAATGGGGGGGAAACGTGAGCGAAGGGCCTGGTCCAGCACACACCAGGCAATTCTCCAGTCATGCATTAACCCATCTACACAGGCCAAACGTCCCACAGGGCTGGCAGCTTTATCTGAGGATAAACCATAGCCTGGAAAACCCATGGGTAGCAGAGCAGACACTACTGTTCCTGGACAACTCTTTATACCTGCGGCCATGGCAGCATTTCTTCCTTTGCAGGAGCTCAGGGAGCACACTGAAACATAGGGAACAATATAAAACTACTGCTTCAGTTCCTCAAACACTTGCGCGAGCACATTGCAACTCCTTAAAATAAGAATACTCCATTTATAAGTGTAAACAGCAGCACTTGATGAGTCCAGGCCTACAATAGTATAGTTATCATTAATTAAAAAGAAAGATCATTTCAAGAATTTCTGGACACAACATAAACATGCTGCATATAATCAAGGGATTAATTTTAAAACTACCCCACGGCTGTTGGCTTAATCAGTATATTCAGTGAAGAAGTCATTAGTAATGATCTTTGCCCGAGAAAACATTGAATATAGTAAAAATGTAACAAAAAATAATATTGAACTATCATAATCAGGGAAAATCGAGAGTAGATTAAATGACGGATGTCTTAATTTAGCCAGGGGATAGTTTGTGGTACAGATTACATAACTTGAACCATCCTAAGTTAAAACTTACAAAGCATATGCATCAAATATTACCCATAACCTCTAATAAAGACTTAGAAATCAACAGCGTTAACGAATCAAAATTGGTACTGTTCATTTTTGCATAAAGATACATGCACTTTTACTCTCCTTGCACTGTAACCGTAATTGGATTTTCCCCCACTAGGGATACTGCAGACCTTGCCCTTCCTCCTCGTAACAGAGGATGGGAAAGCAAAACAGAAGAGAGGGTTATCGTGTGTCGCAGCTTTACTGACAGAATTTTCTGGTCCAAACTTCCACTAACTTGAAAAGAAGCAGAATTTTTGGAAGAGTGTTTTAAACAGAGTTAGACATTACTTTTGCGTATTGTTTCAAGTAATACAAAATAAATATTTGACACAGTTCAAATAGTTATAAACAGAATTGTGATTAATAGTAAAGTAATTATCTTCTGCTGACAGCTTGCTACTGTGCATTTTAACAGGTCCTCATACCAGAAAGATTTGAATACGAAACATTTTCCTGTCAGTGGGGGCATATCTTCAGCCTTAAGTGCGACTCATGACTTTATGGCCCAATTTAAAATATCATGCTTCAAGACTTTTTTTTTTGCACACATACAAGTCTGATAACCATTCTCACAGCATACAGGTAGGATCTAGGAGCACAATACTTCCATTAAACACACACAAAGTACAGAAACCCACTTTTGGAAGTGGGAACCCAAGCCCTGTGTGTCATGGAAAGCTTTTTTTTTTTTTTTTTTTTAAAAAAAAAGCTGGTCACTGATAAGTTCTTACTGATTTTCCACCCTAAAAAGGAAAAAGCAGCTCCCAGTCAGACTTCAAGGTTCATTTGCACTACGGTATTCTTTGTACCATATATTGAATGGGAAGCAACTCCAGAATACACATTGCAAAATGTACAGAATGTGGAGGTTATAGCTCTTCTCATGTCATCAGAAGAAAATTCATACTGAAAGTTGCCTGCAGTCATAACCAAAAGAGTTGAATCCAAACTAGGATATCTATACTTTTTTAAAAGATTATTTTACCAGATCCAAATAAAGCTAAAGCAACACTATTAACAAAAAAAAATGCTGATTTTCCACAGAAAGACTAGGTTCTGATGCTAAATCACCTCCTAAACTTGCTTCTAAGATTGTGCTTCCTTCACCACGTGCATTTTCTACGCTGAGTTCTCTTTATTGTTATATGTGAAGAACTTCAGCAACATTTTATAGAATTTACTGAAGAAAAAGAAGACTAACAACAAACCTCATGTCTTCCGAACCTAAGTATTTTCTGAATTACAGCCCTTAAAATACATTTTAAAAGCTCATGCATATATCCTTTGCAAGGAACAAACACACCAGCACCTCCAAGATCCGTGGTAGAGCTACGGCACATAAGTAAGATTTGGGGTAGAGCTAAGACACATAAGTAAGATGACTAAGGTCATTGGCTCTCACCGAGGAACCAAAGATTGCCTGCAATCACTAAGTCCTGGACTGTTAACACAGTAAAGCTCTCGACCTTTGGTAGGAGACAACAGATAAATGCCTAGAGTTCACACACAGACACATACACAGACACACACACACACACACAAAAAAAAAGAAAGAGGCAGAAACAAACCCCATTAGTTACAGGACTGGGGTTGAAGACAGTGAAATATGTTTCGTACATACATTTAAACCTAGCAGGAAGTTTCAAAAACTGAATTTCAACATTCGGACAGGATCAAGGGTTCCAGAACTCCCATCCCCATATAATGGCATTCACCATTGCACACTGCATTTGAACTCTCAACTTCGAGACAGAAGGCTTTACACCTCATTATTTACACCACAACACAGTCATTCTCAAAATATCCACCACCATCGCTCAAAAAGACATTAGAAGAGATTAAGGCCCCTACATTTTGCAATCACAGCTACCACTAGATTAGACTGCAAACAAAATTTCATGACATTTCTCTCACTGCTTTCTATTGTATACTACCAACAGCTACCGCAAGCGCTTCTAGCTTTAATAAACACCCATTGCTGGTACCATGGCAGGGACAAGTTCAGAAATCCATTTGTAAGGGAGGAAAGACTAGTGGAAAGACTGTTGGTAATACTGCATAATGCAATAATATCAGCTCAGGTTCCTACTTGTACTGTTAAAAATTAATCAATTAATCAAAAAAAGTGTAGCGCTCTTCCACTCCAGTGTACCGATACATACATACAAAACCCCGGAAGCTACAGAATGTATGAGTGAAAATTCTTTTGACAGATACAGGCATTTACGGTTATTTTTAAGCTTTAAACCTCCAAAATGAGAAATGCGGTACCATCTTCTGAAGCGAGCCACGAAGGAAACAACGTCCAAAACTTGAGCACCGACGTCCTCCAATAGTCCACCACTCCTAAGACACCTACAGTTTGCTTCGTTTCACATTCCCAACTATTCCCAGCTACACCCACAGCAGCCCAGGGGCTCATAAGCTGAAGCAGGAATACCAGCCACCTACCGCGGGCATCACTGCTCTCACATGAGCCACACGCGTAAGTTCCCGACTTCGAAAAATATTTCTGTGACAAAACAAGGTTGAAAAGGCGAGCAGTAACAGTGTTCACAAAGGGTTAGCACTCACACTGAAGAAGAAGAGAAGAAACAAAGCACGGAACTCGCACAAATAAGTCAGAAGTGCTCTTCCAGGAGAAAGCTATTTCAAATATGTGTTTTTTGTAACCCTTGGGAGCGCCCCAACAAGGAGTTAAGGCAGCGGGCAGCCGCGTTCTGCAACACGTTAACCAGCCCGTTCCGAGGCGGTACCGCGCACGGCCAGGCTGCTCGCCCGAGGTCTGCGCGGAGTTTCGGAACGGCCGCCGCAAAGGTACAACTTTCGTTCCAACTTACACCGGCCCAGTATCAAAATTGATACAGCCGTTTTTCTAAATACTACCCCCTCAAGAAAAAAAAATTAAAAAGGAAATAAATTCCTTCTTTTCAAAGGGAGCGCACACACTCGTGAGACCAAAGACATTTTCAGCCTTGGAAAAAAAAATACCTGTACTATAAGGGAATACTTTGTCGCACAAGTGGAAACCTAGTAACTTTAGAGAAAAAACAGCAAAATAGCTGACCGAGAGGAGCAGGGGGAGCGGCGGGGCGGCCCCTCACGTGGCGGCTCCTCTCACGGCCGCTCTCGCAGGGCGCGGGCGGCACCGGGGCGCCCTCCCGGCGGCAGCGGCCGCGAGGGCAGCCCGGCGGGCAGGTCGCCT
>JAWLRI010000032.1:4154134-4222211 GCA_034781795.1 Crypturellus tataupa | reverse complement strand
AGCCGCGAGGAGCAGAGCGGCGCGGGCAGCGGCTCGCGGCGCCGCAGCGCGCGGAGATCCTATCAGCGCCGCGGTTAGCTCCGCGGCGCCGGCTGCACGGGCAGCGGGTGAGCCCTGATGGCTGAACTGAACTTCTAAATGAAAATTCCATTAAGTATCACCTAATTTAAACATTGCCATTTTGTTTGGAAGGCGACACTGCATAATTGGGAGCCACCTCCATGGTGCGCTGCTCCCACCGCTGCAGCAGTCCCTAAGCCGGCAGCGCTGCACGCACACAGACAAACTCCTCCTGACTTGTTCTCAAGACATTCTTTCTGCCTTCCTGCCCACGTAATACTGGCAGGACAAGTGCAGGACTTACGAGTCCTCTCTGCCTCTCCATCCAAAATCTGTCATGGGTCAATAGCGACGATGGGAACCTCCCAAGCGGCACTGCCACGTGGCCGCGCAGCAGGGGAAGCTGCCGCTCACAGCACAGCACGCCGGTGCTCCTAGGCGTCAAGAGACACACGAGATACAATATTCCACCACGTCAGCACCTCCTCGGTTCTTCAAGAGATGTGTCTTGCTTTGGGGACTGCAGTGAATTCAGCCAGCACCACTACCAAAACGCCCGGTGAGCAATAAGGGAGCAGGGGTGCTCTGAAGAGCCCTGCGTGTGGAGGAGCTGGCGGGTCATTCCCTCGCGCTGTGAGCGCGGCCCTGGGACACGTCACCCCACCGCGCTGCCGAGGGGACAGCCCAGAGGGCAGCGGGGCCGAGGTGACCGCAGCAGCCCCCTGCTCCGGTCCTGGCGCATGTAGAAATGACCCTCTTGCTGCACCGCGCTGCAGGAGAAACAGATGCACCATTACGTAACATGAATGCAATTCTGTTGCAGCCTCTGCCTCGGATGGACGAAAGCAGCTGCAGGGACTCAAGCACTTCGAAGGGCAAAAGCCAAGGGGGCGGCTGAACACCTACCCTGAAAAAAACAGGGTGTAGCAGACTGCACATCCCCTCACTCCGTCCAAAACCTATGCATATTACAGTTTGAATGACTGGCAGCAGGAAAACAAATCCTTGGACCGCCAGTTGAGATTTCAACTCGTTCTGAGACACTAATTACCCTTGAAGAGTTCCTGCAAACACCGGGATCCAGTCCTGCCGCAGAGCAAAGCGTGGAAGGGGCAAGACAAATATTGTAGTAACCTCTGCGAGCAACCTGCGCCCCGCTGCGGAACTGCCCTCGGCCTCCCGCTCCCCAGGGAAGGCTACGGAAACACAGTTAACAGTCAGGTGCCCCAGAAACTGACCATTTTTTCTATTTTTAACATTTATTTTAATATTTTAAACAAGTGCTTTATTTAATTTGTGATACCATCTTTCCATTTCCATTCTTTGCTATGTGGAAGAAGCATTTAATAGACATACTTTGATGTAAGCACAGATTCACAGACAGATTATTTTCTTCTGAACAAACTTGTTTCAGTAACTGCAAGTGCAAGGCAAACACGGCTGGCACAGTCCTGCCTGCGGTAACAGCTGTGATTAAATCATACCTGCTGCTATTGTCAGGGATGTTTATGAAGCTCCACCTTGCAATGAAAGGGCAAACAGCCCTGACTACACCCACATTTTAGCAGCAGCAGCAGGATACAGATGTTAAATCCTGGCCTGTACTGGCTGCACATTCCCTTCAGCTGTGTCAGTGGCCTCCAAATTGCTCCGTTTTCATTTTCCTGTTCCAGTTTTTCAGGTTCCTGACTACGGAGAGCACTTACGAGCCTTTGCATTTCTGCTGCTGCGAGTACCTGAAGGAAAAAACAAGTGCAAATACATGGCCGTCCCCTGTTCCAGGCTTCATTTCTTCAGAGAGGAGCCCGGGCTGCTCCCGGACAGCCCCGCGGGGAGCTCGGTGCGGCGCGAGGCGAGGGCGACGCCGCGACGCGAGGCAGGACGTGTCGGGACTCGGCCCCGGCTCCCGCTCAGCGCCCCGGGCTAACCGCCCCAGCCCTCCGCACGCCAGACGGGGAATGCGTGATCGAATTCGTAGCTTTAACAAGCTTTTTACATGCTTCAGAAATTAAATGGTGGCACACAAATGTATAATACTGCTGTAAAACAGCAATTTAAAAGGGCAGAGTTTGGCTATTGCTAATCATTCTTAAAACCTTGGGCAACTTGCACATACAATTGTCAGTATTTTCATTTTTTCACTCTTGCTTGTACTAAGGTTCTTGTTATTTTTGAATCCCCTTCATAAGGCCATAGGGGAAAAAAAACACCTTTTTTATAACATGCAGCTTCCTGGTAAAGTAGGAGAATTTGACAAATGGTTCCTACACAGAAAAGACGAGTATCTCTTTGCTCTGTAGTATAGCGTTTGCATATACAGTACAGTCTGCCTGGGCCTTTTGGAAGCTACATCACAGCACAAAGTACGAACTGATTTTGTAATTTATTCATTTAATGACCTCGATTTCTCCTTCAGCATTACAGTTGTGCAATCTCCATCCTCGGACGCTTTCAAGACAAGACCAGCAAAAGCCCCGAGCAACCTGCTCTGGCCTCGCAGCTGACCCGGCTCTGAGCAGGCGGCCAGAGCCCTGCCGAGCTCCCCTCCAGCCCGTGTTATTGTGTAACCTAAGCCTGCTCTTCTCAAAATTCCTCTTCCTGGTGAAAATCAGGATTTCTCAGGGTTTTCACCTCTCTATTAGCACGTTCTCCTCAGAGAAGATTATTTTATGTTCTGCACTGTTTTCAACTTCACTAACCAGCTTTCCAAAATATTTTCCATTTCCAGTGGAGCTCACTTTTTCAAGCTGTTCCAATAATAGCAGTGAACTTTATTGTGTTTTTTTTTTCCCCTTCTACTGTCTTTTAGGAAACATTATTGCCATTGGAAAATTGTGTGCTTTACAATTTTGTCTTTATTCCTTTGCCCAACAGGGCAAAGGGGGATCCAAAAAGCAGAGCAGCTCTGCACTCACCTGTGTGAAAATTTCTCCTGTCTTTAAAAGATAATTAACATAAAAACAAAGTAATTTAAATACAAAGCAATAATATGACTGCTGGAGTCAGGAATGGAAAAAAAAAAAAAAAGAAAAGCCACAAGGTGAACAACTAAGACGCATTGTTTTTTACTTTTAGGCGATCTATATTTAGATTTTCAACTAATTGCTGCCAATATCTTTCAAGCACTACGCAATATCCAAGCATAAACACTTTTAGTGCTTTTGCATTTATGGATTTAAGATCTGTAGTGCTAGCGCAAAATATCTTATTTTTCCTTGCAAATACAAGCTGGTATAAATGGCTCTAGTGAGTAATTTTCCTTAAGGGCCACTCCATAAGTCTGGCATATTTTCTGACTATCCACATTACTGAAGGTTGCTTACAGCTCTAAGCGAAACAGCGCGAGCGCTGCCATCCTCATGACCAAGCCGCCAAGGAGACAACTGTTCCGAGAGCCGCAGAAAAAAGAAGCCTCTGTTTGCACAGACCCTCGCGCACCCCTTGCTCTCGCCAAGCCCCACGGACGGCGCGGGGGGGCACGGCCGCGACACACCACACATGGGCAGTGAGTCAACGCGGCGTCACCACCCCGTGCTCACACCACTCGGGCCTCCTTTGCTGCGGCCGCGCGGCAATGGGGCCTTTCAACAGAAGCTGCACTGCCCCGCGCCGGGTCCTGAGCCCTACGGAGCGCAATAAACCCTGGTTAAATCCTGGTGTCCAGTGTAGTCACGGGTACGGCTGCCTGTTCATCCTCTCACCCGGGAGAGTCAGCAGCCCTTTCCAGCCCTGGCGAGCCCAGGGACGAAGCCTAGAAAGTCATTTCACCATCATGGTAAGGGCTACAAGGAGGCCGCCGCTAGCTTGGAGATGGAACGACCGCAGCGCACCCGAGAAGGAACCGAAGGGCTGCTGAAAGGAGGGCTGCAAGGGGCAACGGTTCCTCTGGGGCCTCGCACGTACCCAGGCCCTCTGACTGCCACGCAAGCTGAACCCACCGAGGAGACTGAATTCAGTGCAGTAATAAAGTGATGCAGAGTTTACAACAAAAATACGGCAGAGCACAGCTTTGTGGAGAGAGAAAAAAAGAGGAAAGAACACCCAAAATGTAAGTGTAAACAGCCTGCACCGCAGCCCGCGCGGCGCTGCGAGCAGTGGGCAGCAGAGGGATTGACTTGCAGATCGGCATTCCAGCCCCGCGCAGCGCCCGCAGCCCAGCGCCCCTCACAAGGACCTTTTGTTCTTACAGGATACCCAGGGCTCTCGGCCGCAGCCCCCACGATTTCTGAGCCTTACACAAAAACGCAGCAGCCAGAGACAGTTTTCCTCACGTGTTTAACGCTGCCTTTTGCTTGGTACCGAGCGGGATTTTCCGGGGTGTGTTTGTGCGGTGGACGGCTCCACGCTGAACCTCGGCAGGGCAGCGGCACGAGACGCCTGTTTCGTAAGCGGGCATTTCAGCCTGTTTTCAGATGTTTGTGAAATGGTGGTGTCCTTAAAAGAACAACCCCATCACATAAGGACTAAAGGAAAACTCTAATTTAACTAAAGAGCCCTACAGCTACCTCAGTTCAGACTTGTTCCTAAGATAAAATTGCTGGGAGCCAACTACTGCCGCTTCCTTCTTTGCATTCTGCTCTCTTGCTGGCAAGGCTGATTCTTTTTTTTTTTTTTTTTTTCTTTTTTTGGCTGACATGCCACTTATAATATGCTGTGAAACGCAGACAAAATGCAAAGAGAAATCACAAGCTCTCTTGATAGACGCTTGACATCAGTTTCCAGAGCCTGGAAACACTTTCGTGACGCTTTGAACTCAGGTAACACAGGAAAGATAATACGGCAGGTTAGCATTTTTGTGGCTTCGTTACACAGACATGTCAGATGAGCAGCTCTCTTACATTAAACAGCACATCCTAGCATCTTTACACGCGGGCTGCTGTAGTCAGTGGCTTTTGATGAATAGTTTGGAGTTATAATACTCTCGGCTACGCTACTGACTTTGCCTCAGCCAAGTCACTTAATTTGCTCAGTTTTGTCATCTGTAAAGTCAAAATAAAATAAATATGCAGCTCTGTAAATGACCTCGAGATCTCATGACGGATATGTTATATAAATGCTAATTATCACGGTAAACATTTCTTTGCTGCATCCACAACTCTCTATCTCCAAACAGACTTTGAAACGTCTTGCTAATGCTCCACTGACATCTTTTGCTTTGTGGCTTCCGTTCTCAGCTGTCCTCATCTGCTCCCTCTCCATTTCCAGGGGTTCCCCGCACTCTTCCCACACAGCGACTGCCGTCTCCTTGGGCAGCTTCAGCCGCCGGGACTCGCTTTCCAACTGCCCTGAACCCACTGGATCACTCCCTAGTTTTAAGTGAGGTCTATTAGCCTCTTTGCTCACCTGATCTAGAGATTAGCACTTTGACTGCAATTACCTTTTCCCTGGCACCAAACTCGTATGCCAGAATGCATTTTGCAGGATACCAGCTTGTATCCATGCCAAGCCCAACCTTTCTCTCACCAGCTCTGTCCTTTCCATGTCTCACTAAGAAACTTCCTGCACTTACTTTGTTCAAGTTTGTTTCTCTTTCTTTCTGTTTCTGTAAATAATTTTGAGCCACAACAAAAATGTTATCTAAGGATGCAGGTACACTTTCAAAATGTCACAGAAACATATTTTTGGCAATAATCCCAGAGCAAAACAAAGATATTTTAGGAAGGCTTCAATAAAAAAATGACGGCTATTCTAACCAGGGGCCCTGTGCCTTTTCACAGGAGCCAACTCTGTCACGGTGACCAGCATCTTGCCGACATGACGGGATACCGGGAAAGAGACAGTCCCCATCCACAACCCCGTCTGTACCCCGTCTGTATCCGTGTTTGTACCCCCATCCGCACTCGTGTTTGTACCCCTGTCTGTATCCGTGTTTGTACCCCCATCCGTACCTGTGTCTGTACCCCCGTCTGCACCCCTGTCTGTAGCCCTTTCCATGCCCCCATCCGCACCGCCCTCCGGAGGAGCCTCCCTTCTGGCGGCACATCCCCTCCCGCTGCGGTGACAGCAGCAGTTTTCTGAAGGTTCAGCATATTTTCACCTGTCTTCTAAAGGAACTAGGAGCTGGAAGCAAAGGCTGGAGGCAGCAGCTGGCTACCACCGCCATGTAATAGTAATGAGAGTGTAACAGGAGTTGGGTGGAAACGGCGGGGCGGCCCGTGAGCCGTCAAAGAGTTTCGGATTGTCCTTCCATGTCAACTCCCGACTCGCTGGGTGACCCCAAATAACCAACACAGAGCATCTCTCTGCACTTCCTTGGGCAGGCGCTGCGCTTCACTTCCCATGGAAGGTGCAGTGCAGGGGAAGGGGACAGGGGCTTTGGACCATGTCGGTGGCACCTGAGCCTGGCTGCCAGCGAGGGCTGGTGCCACCGCAGAGCTGACAGAGCCAGGTGGGGCAGAGCAGGGGCTGGTGCCACAGCGCAGGGCGAAGGGACCCCCCAGCCTCCTGCAAGCCCCTGGGATGCTCCACATCACAGCTGTGGCGGAGAAGATGAGTGGAAACCAGAATCTCTCTCAAGCCAAGCGAAAATTAGGATCACCAGCCTCGGTAGCACCTCGGTAAAGCCATGGATTTCTTCAGTGAGACAACTGCAAGAGGCAAAAAGGGCTGTAAAACCTGCACTCGGAACTGCAGCAAAGCAGCTGTGCAGGTCAGATAGGAGCGGGAGCGAAGACAGGGGCAAGCGCAGCAGGGACAGGATGGCAACAGGCGCTGCGTGGCCGCGCCGGCTCCTCACCCCGCTCTGCACCTCCGCTGCTCCCGGGGGTGCTGCCCAGAGCACCCGCGTCTCCATGCTCATCATGCCTACACTCGTGTTCTCCTAAAAATAGTGCTAATATTGTCAGTTTTCTACATCTGAGCAGCTCCTGTGAGGTATCGGATCAGGCGGTGTACAGGTAACTCCTGACACATACTGCAGACCCTCCCAGATCCACCCTCAGCCTGCATGGCTCTGCAGCCCTCTCTTTGGAGAAACACGAAGCGGGAGTCAAATAGTGCAGCTCTGCAGACTGGTTTCGCTGCCATGTGGACTGAAAGGATGCTACATATGGTATTACAGCGTTTCCAGATTTCCACTCTGCAGATGGTCATGGTATTTTCCAGATGACTCCTACTGTAATACCAGAACCACATAAGTCATTTATAAGTAACTGATATGTCACAGCACCTTATAGCACTCTAGTGTTCAAAGCCGAACAGGCAAAGCAGAAGAAACATTAGCATTTTTCCTTGCTAGTTTTATATACAAAGCACTGATCCATTCACAAAAATAGAAAAGTAGAACAAATGCTGACATGTCAGCTAGCATATGAGAGTGCCAGAAGCTCCATTAAATACGATCACCTAAAATATGACAGAATTATAAAGGAGATGCCCGAGGAAAGTTACTCAAAAGGTTGTTTGCAGTCTGAACAAGATGTTGAAAATACTGTTACCATTGATCTGAATTCACTTGTGTAATTGGCAAGTACTTTGTTACTGGAGAAAGGTGTCTAATTGCTGAGAATGACCCTTCTGTCTTTGTTTTCCATTCCCATTCTTCTTCACTGGGCTAAATACTTACATGCTTTATTCTTGTATTTTCTTGTAATTATTGCAAAACATAATGAAGTAACTTTCAACTCAAAAAATCAATGGAGTCATGGAATACTCAGACACACAGGTAATAACACACCCAAGAAAAGTTACGTAGTTTCGCGTGTTAAGAGAATACAGGAAGAAAAATGATACCCTTCTAGTTTTTAGCCTCTAGTTATTCAGTGTTTTATGCAGAACTCTTGGAAATGACAAAAAATAACCAAAAAATAAAAAGCTACCAATGGTACCACAATTAAACTCTTACAACATATGAATATCTGTTTTCTTTAATTTTTGTGTTTGCTTCTAAACAAATTCCAACCCAGTGCAAAACCTGAACATTTCAGTTCTTGATTAGACGCCTGACCCCGCTGCTGCAGCCCCGCTGCCCCCGCGCCGCAGCGACGTGGGGCTCCGCACAGCCATTAACTCCTTCTCCAGAGAGACGGCAGCAGAAGGGCTTTAGCGCGCACGTGAAACACTCCCATACTGGAATGAGAAGCTGAGCGAGTGCCTGGACCATTAAGACACTAAATTACAACCAAATTACAGTTTAAATCCAAATGGGCAGCATGTTCCCTGTAACGAGCCGGCCGCAGCCCCACTCTCGGCGCGGGACTCGCAGGCAGACGCTAGGGCCGCGGGCCGGTTTGGGGCTCACCTGTCGACGTGCCCAGCAGGTCGCAGGCGGCCGGGGCTGCTCAGTGGCCGCAGAGGCAGCTGTGGGGCAGGACGCTGTCCCCGGCGAGACAGGGACCGCGAGGGCTCCCTCCAAGGGCTGCGGGGGCTTTGCTCCAACAACGCTCTCTTTGCACCAAGTGCCCATCCAAGTACCCACATCTTTTTTTATAAACATAAAGGAAATCCTCTCTAACTGGACACAAACTGCTAGAAAGTGATAGTTTTCTTGTCCTGCACCTGAGGATAAGCCCAAGAGAGCTGCTCTTCTGGTAAGCTGCTGATGGGATGTTGCCTGTAGAGCCCTGGGCACACACAGCGGATTCACGCCTGCAGCAGAGGTTTAGTGTCGACATGTCCGTGTTGGGGGGATGTGCTCTTAAACGGCCTTTTTTGCTCCTGAGAGCTCCCTTCTAGAGAAGGATCAGAGCAGCTTAAACTGACTAGACTGCGGAGGGCCCTACCAGCACGTCGGGGCAGAGCACAGCCCCAAGCACAGCCCCACGCAGGGGCTGTTCCTCCTCCTCCTCCTCCTCCTCCTCCTCGTGCCGGAGGTGGCTCTGCTGGTTTGGTGTCAACCGGCCAGGCTGGGAATCCCTAGGGAACTAGTCAAGCTAGTTCTGGGGTTGCAGCCACCACCAGAGCACCCTGAAGTAACCAGTTCAGTCAACTATAGCAACTGCTCTTGAATATTACAACAGATTTTTCCTTTTTTTATTATTATTATCATAATTTTAATCTGCTCATCAATGAGCAAATTCAGAATGATTCAGGACACAGAACTTCTTAAAACAAATGCAGATGTAGGAGCTCAGGTAGGTGGGCACCTCTTTCTAAAGAAAAATTGACATCAGTTTAAATTTTCCTTATGATGGAGACAGGTTTGTAAAGCAACATGAAGAAGAGGGAAACATTCCTTTTTGATTATGTGGACTCCCACACACTAGGTCATGAAGTATTTGTGTGGGAACTTATTTACGAAACTGGAACTAGTGTCATTACACTGCACTGAGGAAGAAAAAATAATAAATTAACATGCTGTAAGTCAAATGTCACAGCAGAATTTAATATGCTGGAATTCTTGGACGGTTCTCCTTTGCTTTCAGCTCAAACAGTGTACATAGTTTTTTATAGAAAGGAATTTTAATTATTATTAATTTCTGGCAATCCCTATGGCCCACTGGCATTTTCTAACTGACAGAGCTTAAAACCTGAAGAGAAACAGAAGGTGGTAGAAAATGCAAAAATGCCTAAGACAAGTACCCAACATCTATTTATCCATGACTTAGTGATAGAGTCATGTGTGACTAAGAGTTCAAGACAGAAATATTATTCCCCCTTTCTCCCCAAATATGCCATTATCGATCACCTGGCTCCTCATACCAGCAAAAGTAGGTCAAACAGAAGCGAGGGAAGCGGCTAGATCACATAAAGGACACAGTGTTGTAGAGGGTTTCAGGAAAGATTAGCAAAATGGTTTGCCTAGAGGACAGACAGAAACCCTAGGAAGTTGCTTACTCTACCGCCAGGGCCCATGGCACTTAAATGTAGGTTGGTTTTAGCAGACTTACGGGAAAGCAAAGGCAGTGCTTCTCTCCCAGGGCAATAAATTGCTCCTCTGCATGTGCCGGAAATTTTTTCTGAAAATCTGTTCGGTGGGAGACTAACAGTATGCCCTACCCTCCCTCTCCCTGAAAACAAAAGGAAAACAAATTATTTAGAGTTTCCTGTTACATTTGTTATTGCTGATGGGAAGTTTAGTGTAAAGAGAAAGCAATTTCCTGCTAGATGGAAATCCGGAGCTGGAAGGAGTCCTGCTCTCCCTGGCTGGGGCAGCGCTTGACGGGCTCCCAGAAGGGCATCTACCCACAGAGCAGCCCTCTGCCCCTCGCCAAGGACCTGCTGAGCCTCCCCAGGTTCCCCTTTTAGGCCTCTCTCAATTTCCCCAAGAGGGAAAACATGTGCATGAGGCAAATGCCCCAAGTTTCATAGTACCTGTTATTCATAGTACCTATTCGTATCTTACCTATTCCTTCAGGATTTGTTATATGATATATCAGTAAAGAAGCATTACATAATTTACAAAACCATGGTGTTGGTGGATTTCCATCTTACCATTTTTTAAAAAAAGTGAAATGGTGATTTTTTCATGCAAGCTTCCTCAATTATTGACATTTATAAACACTCAACAGTCAAAAGCTATCAGATATCAGAGCTGTCCTTGTTAGTCCTCTGCCTGGAGAGATGTCTCAAGGTTCTGTAGGCTGCTGTATGAGGCTCCCCTCCAGCACACTGAATTTATCCAGAGGTCTGTGGATGACAAAATTCATCCCAGATTATTTCTGTTCTTCTCTGGCTATTGGGAGGCACTGGAGCTGCCTCCCTCCAAAGAGATCACTTGGCAGTTATAATCAAACAGCTTTCACAGCAACAAGACTTTTCTGGGCCTTTCCCTGCTTTCCCAAGTTCTGTAAGATCTAAGCTTGAAAGTTAGTTACACAACAGAGATTTTGGCCAACTGACTGGGTTAGATGGTTAGGGAGACATCAGTCTTCTTTCTCTTTATCTCCTCCTTTCATTCTCCTGTGCCATCATCACATTACTTAAAATCTCCCTTGAAAAGGCTCTGAACCTGTCTCGTGCATGCAGAGCAACACCTCATTTATTGCAGAACAGTAAAATTGTCTCTTACGTGTTCTTCACCCTAGAAACAACCATGAAACCCAAGACGGTAACATACACTCTGATATGAATCATCTTGCCCTTCCTCAACCTCATTATGCCATGGGCATTTAGAAGTCCATGTCTATTTAAAGTTATTAAATTGCAATAATTACAGACACTTGCCCCAGTATTCTCAGCTGTAAAATTTCTGTTTGTCACCTGCTACTTGTAGACCCACGGACTCACAGCCAGGAGAGCCTGCAGACAGAACTGACCAAGCTGGCCGACAACGAGATACAGCAATAACGCAGCAGAAATGCACTGTTTCCACTCTCCCTGTCCTAAAGGATGGATAATCCTTCTTCCTTGCAGGCGCTGCAGGACCTGAGGGGCCACACACTCACCCCGGGCCTTGGGGCACAACCCCTGTGCAGCAGAGCAGAGAACCGGGTCACTCAGTAACGCGATGGCAGAAACACACAGATGGGGCACGGGCTTCAGAGAGCTCCGGGGGGCAGCGGGGCAGGAGGAGTTGGACACCGGGAGCCACCGCCACGCGAGGGGCCTTGCGGGAGCCTCTCGTCTGGGCGCGCTGGGCCCTGCGGTGCCGGAGAGGCGGAGGTGGCGGAGCAGGACGGCCCCAGGGCGCTGCCCGCACCGTCACCGCAGGCCTCGTCCCTGCGCCCGCCCTGCCCGCGCCGCCACCTCAGACACCGGCCCCGCGCTGGGGAGACGGGGAGTTCGGGCGGCCGCAGAGTGCGATAATCTCCCGGCAATCCCTGCAGGGTACCGTGCCAAACACGCAAGAAGGAGCAGAAGGGAAAGGAAAATGAAAGAAGTGTTTAAGAGGCCTGATTAAAGAAAAAAAAAAAGTCTGTCAGGTTGGATTTTTGATTATATTTCAGTTTTAATTCCTTGTTGACAGTACCTAGTCTCATTTCATTGTCTTTAATTTCTCCTCAGATCTATCTGCAAGTTTAATATAGTTCTTTGTGCATGCTCAGGACTTGTTCACTTAATTGAATGAAACTAGAAGCCACAATTATGCCAAAAGGTTTTATTAATATATTAAAGAATAATCAGCAATCTCTCCCCAGCCTTACCTCAATTAGATTGCACAAAGATTTGGCTGATGTTTTATTTAAGCACAGACATAATGCATGACCCAATGCAGTTCTGAAAATTAACCAGACATGAGAAATTCTACCACACACAGGGTCTCTCCACTGGAGAATTTAAAGGAATAACTGAGGGCAGTTAAAACCTGTGACGTCAGTACAGGGTACCCTGGGAACCCGCCGTGCACAGAGCAGGGCGCGCACTGATGGGGAGGAGCATTTGGACACACAACACTCCTTGCAAGCTCTGATCCGAGGCCAGCATTACACTCGGGCGTATTTTGCAGTTGAGCAAAACAGCTAAGAAGTTCACCTGTGTTGAGTCCCTCCTAACCGACGGGCTCTCTTGAAGGAAGGCTGCAACTGCGCTCGCTGCAATAGTTTCAGGCCCTGGTGCAACACTTGCAACACTGCTGCTGAGCTCTCCTGAGCCTTCCAAACACAGACTTCTCCCCCACTCAGCTGCTCACTAATTACCGGCTCCACGTTGTCTGGGGGTGGCTCCTAGGACTCCTGCATGATGCTCCTCCGGCCAGGTTTGACTTTCCTCTCCACATTTTTTTTCCTTGAATCTGCATATTCCTCCTTGTCTCCCAGCTCCTTCCCATCCCTCCTGAGACACAACAGCCACTTCTCCTGTGCTGTGCCCCACTCCGAGCTTCTCTCTCCAGCCCCCTGACTGAGGTTTGCGCTCAGCCTGCCCCATGGCTCTCCCTGCGCCCCTGGCGCACAGCAAGGAGCGCTGGTGCCCCCAGCACCTTGCGCTTGGGCCAGGCCTGTGCCAGGGGCGCCCAGGCTGCGCTGGGAGCGCACGGGACAGTGCCAGCCCCGCACACTCGACCGCTGCTCTCTGAAGGGCAGGGCAGAAGGTTTGCAGCACGAGGGCCGCTGCAGAGCACACAGGCCTCTCCGCACCCACCCCACGGGCTCCCAGCAGCACTGGAGGCTACAGCATCCAATTCCTTTCACTAGAGCTAATTCCATAATTCCAGAGGGAAAAGCAGGTGTCCTTGGCTCCAGCTCAGCCTCCCATCCACAGCAAGGTTCAAACAGAGCTGCAGAGCCACACACAGGGCAGCGAAGAGCCCCCAGCACAGATGTGCCAAGCTGTGGAAAGGCGGCGGAGCTGCGTGTGGAGGTTATTTACAAACAGGCTGCTCTCCATCACGCTTTACGGGTAGGTCGCAGCATCTAGGAATCATTCCTGTTATGGGCTTGAAATTAAGCGTTGCCCCAGTCACCTGCTCCGGGCAGAATTTTTCCTCTCCCCTCACACACACGCAGGCACTCGCTCCTCAGAGGACTTTGCTTGAGCATTTGCCATCATTTCTAACGCAGTTTGCAGCTACAGCGACCGACCCCTCGGTACCCCAGACTTCAGAGACGATCGGCTGCCCTGGATACACCTCTTGCGTTCGTACGAGCCCGGCAACAACCTACATCTGAAAACAGTAGAAGTCTCCCCTTCTGCCGAAGCACTTCCAACCTGTCCTCTGCCTGCCAAAATATAACCCCGACTGCAGACTCCATATGACTTGCCCCTCAACTATAGATCCTGTCAGCTTGCATTATCCATGGTAACAGTAATATTTAAGAAATATCCTCCAGCAAAAAGCTTACACAGCTTTTTTAGCCTGAGCAGAATAAATGCCAGATATCAACAGCACCAAAACTGTATCTTAATTTTGATAAACAACTCAGAGCAGATTTGGGGGTTTATAATTTCTAAAACCTACTGATAATTTTGAACACATCTGTAGTGTTCCTCTGCATTCATTTTTAACACTAAAAAATCTAGCTGTGTCTGATAGCAGCAAGTTATAGGAAGAAAATCAGTGGAAAGAAAATAAAACTAAACAGTAGTGAAGGATGACCACAGTTATTCTTGTTTTAATTTCATCCTAAAAGACCTTTCTGACTGCCACTGTCAGACCTCAGTTCACTAAAGCAAACCTGGCCACAATCTTTACAACTTAAATTAAAAAGTTCTTCTCATTTTTGAATGACAGAAAGACCAGAACTGCAACCTGGAGGGGGACTGGGAATACCGGGGCTCGTTGATCTTTCCTGCTGAACCTGCAGCAGGTGTGTGACAAGCCGGGGCTCCCGAGAGGCTGCCGCGGAGCGGTGGCCCCGTGCCCGCGCCGCTTCCTCTCGCGCTCCTTCCCAACGCGCTTTGCTGCCGGCGCTGCCAAGTGGGATTGGCAATGCTCATTATATTAATCATCATCCTTGTTCAAAATAAGAAAGTGTTGATCACTTTAGCGTGGGTTCCTAGGAAAACAAAGCTGTTTTATCATCTCCCCTCCCTGCTGCCAGCAGACGCCGAGGGCGCGAGGGCTGCGCACAGAGTGACTCAGGGGACGTGTTACCGGGAGGGCCACTGCAGCAGCAAGTGTGGGGCAGTCGGGACACCAGGTCAGAAAATCTGGGGCCGTTATTTCTGGTGGAGAAGCTTTTTTGGGCTGTTATATTTTGGAGAGTACTCTGGGTTATCCCAATTCTTTTTCAGTTTTTTTTTTTTTTTTTGAAAAATGATCCAAATTGAAGCAAAAACCCAAGCACGTCCACACTGGTGCAAACAACACAGAAGTGTTCTCCTCCTCGGGGACTCTATTGCAGGGACTTGTTTCTGCTGAAAAGCATGTAATCCAATGCTGGGAAATAACAAAAATGATGCAGAATGAGAAGTGACATTTTAACTAGTAACATGGAAAAAAATGACTTTATTTGTCTACATGTAACGGGGAACAAACTTTGTACTGCGCAGTGTCAGATGACAGACAAAATATTGCTCCTTGTCAGAAGCCTGACATTACCATCCTCAAATCAAAAGCATTCCTCTGCTCGAAGTAGAACACAGTCTGAAAATACTAAAGCCAGAAATAATTTCCCTCTCACTGTATGCACAGGTCCTTTGCTGGGCCAGGCAGTAACAGCCATACACTTATGAGCATCACGTACAGGCATTTCTACGTTGCTGCAGGCCCCGAAGATACCTATGTTGCATTCATACACTTGCCTCAAAAAAAGGCAAAAATAAATTTTTGTCTAAAACTCTGCTAATGGCAACACACAGCTATCTAAAAATATCCCAAGTACTCTTTTGAAAAGCAATAAATAGTATGGAAAAACAAGCAAATTTAAGATCTCTATTTAATGAAATAACAAAGCAATAGAACACTAGGTGTGGACTCAAGGCTTCACATTTCAAAGATTACTAGGAAAACAAGAAACTGAAGCCAGAACCTTACAAAAAAACATACTTTTTTTTTTTAAGATAGAACTGAAGGGAGGAATATCCTTTGGCTAATTTGTCATTATCACCAGCAGTCAGAGCAAATATCAGCATTGTTGAACTGTGAGGATTTATGGAATCCATAGCAGGGATTTTGCTAACTTTCTCGGAGAGTTTGGCAGTGGAAGAAAAATCTTCATGCCAAATAGTTCCTGCGGGCCCGTCCCTGCTGCTGCTGAACCGGCAGCAGGGCAGCCCAGACCTCAGTGAGAGAACAGGAAGCCTTCAGTGAGGAGCTACCGCTCTAACCCCCCACCCGGGGACGATGCCACTGACGGTAACGAACTTACCAACTCCAATTCCATTTACAGCTCGGCCTTAATCCGAGATGTCTATAGCAGCAAAGTACATGACTTGGGAACTAAGGAATCTATTTGCTAGTCTGATTTTTTTTTTATTCCCATCAGAAAGTTTCCATCAATGTAACTTTGTTTTTGTGCCGATAGGGACAGGCAGCTCCTAGAGCTAGGGCAAGGCATTCCCACAGGGAGCCGGGGACAGATCGGATCCATGAACCTGTGTTGCCATTCCACCGCAGGCCTTCTCCCTCAGTAAACCCTGCTGCCGGGAATACCAGGACAGACGTTCCTGCTGGATGTTTTGACATGCAAAAGTCTCACCATGGCAGCAGAATCTGGGTTTGCAATAGTTAAATTCACTCTCCTCATGGTTTACACACAAAGTGAAGAGTTATTTTTGACTGTGCTAAAAGATTTCAAGCTAAGTAATGCATTTTATAGGACTCCTACTCATCTC
This sequence comes from Crypturellus tataupa, assembly GCA_034781795.1. Classification (NCBI taxonomy): domain Eukaryota; kingdom Metazoa; phylum Chordata; class Aves; order Tinamiformes; family Tinamidae; genus Crypturellus; species Crypturellus tataupa. The sequence goes on along the minus strand of JAWLRI010000032.1, from coordinate 4,206,059 downwards.
CAGAGCGCCACGTGCATCTTTCTTTATAAATCCTTTTTTGGCAGATTGTCCTCTCTAGCTAAGAGGGCACACTGTGTCCAAAACAAAACTGCCTTTGTATCACACATAATAAACTAACCTCTGAATTTGTAAGAAAACTATGGAGTTGGTGGTTTACAGTTTAAATGAGGAATTCTCATAACATTATATAATTACTGCACAAAGTGAAACATTCATTCGGAATAGAGAGCGCAGAAACGTTAACTCAGTCAACATGCACGTGCTCACGGGAAGCCTCAGGACACGCTCTGTGCAAGAACATGACACGCTGTTCAGCTCCCGACTGCAGCCCTTGGCATTAGTTGAATAAGGAAAGGTGAGAGCTTTCCTAATAAGCAAACTGGGGATTCCCCGCTGACGGAGATACCCTGAGCTGGTGAGAACCTGGCATCCCTGGCCCCGCGCCACCGCACCCGGCACGAGCACATGCCCAACGCGGCAGCCAGCGGACGCAGCGCGTGTGCCAGAGCAGCCACACGTGGCCCTGCTTCCCTTGCGCTGAACATACCGGTGCACGCAGAAGGACCCAGCCGGTAGCTTTTACCCTGTTTTCTTTTTTTTTTTTTTTTTTTTTCTTGAATTTTCCTTTTTCTTTGTTACAGATTAAAAGGATTTGATTTCAAACAGTTCTCAGGACATGGCTTTAGCTCCTCTATAGCTACTTCCTTTTGTTTGTATGTATTTCTTTACTCTGCCCCAGGGATAGAACGGAGGTAACATTTTTCAGGAGGATGCCATAGGAAAGGAGCAGGGGCCTCTTCATATCAAACACTGGTGCTAGGCCCTTCTGCAGCACTTTTTAACAACAGATCAACCGATTTCAACACACACACACACGCCCTCCAAAAGGAAACCACTCTTCTTCCAAGGCTTTCTATTCATGAGAAAGGTCTGATTCGAAAGAAAGACAATTCATTTTTACATGTAATTATGCTGAAATCACATCTCTGACTCTTGCTATTAATTCCTATATACAACGTTTGGAGGACCTGGATGCCACACTGCAGGAACAAACCTTTTACAATACTCTCCTGTTCAGATTTTAAGTTACTGTTTTGCCTTAAACTAAGTCTATCTGACATCAAGATGTACCTATTATTTTAGCATCTTCAATTTCTTTTCAATATCCTTAGGCTACATAAATGTTTAATATTGGTATTGAAGGAAGTCAGCACTACTTTTTGCCGTGAACCTCAGAAACTTCCGTGAGAGGGGCAGCCTGCTCAGATGATTGCAAGGTTGGCCTCAGAGATGTGCTCGAGGGATGATACTGAATGACAGTTTTATGGCGATGATTATATAAGCTTCCAAAACCAGCACTGCCTGCAAAAAATCTACATTTTGTAAGGACCAAAGGGGGTCAGTTCTCCTCTCTGATTCCACATTATTTTCCCTCTCATGCGTAACTGCTAGTAGGAGAACATTCCTACAATAAATATTAATTAGCATATATAGTTGATTTCATTGTCCTTACTAATAAATTACCACTGTGCAACAGTTTGCATGTTCTAAGCACATAAAAAATACTAGTTATCATGTTAAATTACAGTGATGCATTCTTGAAGATGTATTCTTAAAAATACATCTCAACATCAAGTCAATGACAAAAATCTCTGCTGGGATTTAAAAACAGATTAAACAGAAGCGGCTGCAACGTACTGAGATAGCAGTTCCTTATATGTTGGAAATGTTCTTTCACTCTTGGCCTGTTAGATTCCAAACGTCAGAGTTTAACAAAAGGAAATGTGTGAGACTTGCAGTCACACTGCATAAAATAATCATACCTAAGGTGGAACTTTCTCTTTAGTAATCAGGCACATTTTCCTAATGCCAGAAAGCAGGACCGAATTCTCACTGATTATCAGCATTTCTCATGAATATGCTAACAGCAGCTACGTATATTTCTCTATACGCACACAGATGCCTGCTCGGGTGTTACCGGAGGTTTCGGAGGAATGTCCCTCAGGCCACATACAGTCTGTAACACTATTCTTTCCTTCCAGCAAGCCCACCGTCCAATGCCGAAGAGCACAAGAATTTATCAAGAAGTTGCATAAAGTTACAGTTTCTTAAATTTTCTTGTGATATTACAAGGAAACCTGCCTAGTGTAAGTGACAGGATGGGTGAGATGTGACTGTATCACAGAATACAGGAAGGCAGTCTAAGTGACTACTGCTTACCTGAATCGGGAAGGCTAAGTATCTATACGACACCTAGCCTGCTCAGTGTGGACGGCTGCTAGAACAAGCAGGAAACTAAGGCAGGATCCCCAGATAAAGAGTATTTTGTACTTATCCAAAAGACTATTAGCTTGGAAGATCCTATCGTCTGTCTCACTTTGCCAGCTGGGAAGCATAACAAAAAATGAAGCGTAAAAACCCTTCAGTCAGATAGGAAGAGGGGAGAGCTGATCTGCAGGGCTGCCGGGCAGAGCTGGCAGAGGAGGGCTCGGCAGAGGCACGCGCAGGAGCTGGACCTCGCACACCGACAGCCACGCGCAGCAGCGCTGCCCTTTGCAGACTGATATCCAGAGCCTCCCTTGGGCTTCCCCGCGTGCACCAGCAAGAGCAAGTCCACTCGGCACCCAGGCACACACGGTTTTAAAGGGCTGCATCTAGCTCAAAACACATCACATTTCACACTGCCTTCCTATTCTGCTGTCGAAGGAGACCATCACTACAGCTATGCGAACCAACCAACCCACACATAACACCTGAACCAATCTGGTTCCTTCTTATACTATGGATAAGTCTAATACACAATCAGAAACAAGCTGTTCCTGAACATCTTGCCATCTAAATACAGAAGGAAAACAAAACAAAACAAAATCAGAGATATTAAATCATTTGCACAAACAGAATCAGAAAAAGAAGGTTGCCTTTTCTTACTGTAAGTGCATTTGTCTAGGCTTTACTACCTCACATTTAAATCATCTTTTTTTTTTTTTTTAAAAAAAAAGAATGATACCATGTAGTAAAGACAGAGATAGCTTTCAACAAAGCTATTTCATCTCAAACAGGGCCACCGCTTGGCTTGAAGCTATGGTACCGAATGATCTTTAAATGTGGAATGAGATGCATGGCCTAACTAGAAATAGAAGCAGAATAAATCTAATGCAAGTGTGAAATATTCATCAGGGAAATCTGGAAAAGCTATCATAGCAGTTTCTTTAAATGGCTTTGTGAATTTTATCCTTAAAGATCAATTAAATGAATTACTTAATAAACTTAAACAGTATAAAAATAGCCAATAGAGAGATCAGAAACCCTCTGATTTTTTAAAATCATTTTACAAAGTTCTTTCAGCATTACTTACTTAAGTTTTACAATGTCTTTGGCTTTCTTTTTTATTATCACTAACATCAGCAGATGAACCACACTGCCAGGAGCAGGTAGCAACTTGAAAGTGTGTCAGGAGATGCTAGCGATGCTCCACGCAGCGCATCCCGAGCTCCTGAACTCGGTGCATTACCTGTGGCAAGGCACGAGGCAGCAGCAACCCACAAAGGCCCCTGTGCTGACGCTCTGCTGGGCAGGAATTGATTCAGAGCGCCCTCAAATCCTGATCTCGGCAGTTGGGTTTGGCTGACAAAACAAAGCAGCACTTTTCTCTGGAGTAAGCAGGAAAAGAGTAAGGATGTAGCTGAAACTTGAGCGGCAGTTTAGAGAACACAGCCCGTTCTATTAACACCAAAGGGCTGGTGCCAGTTAATGCAGTTGTTAATGTATTTGAGACCTACAAATCCTAATCTTTGCTATGATATTGTAGCAACCTCCACGGCATAGAAAGAAGCTGTGTGATTTTTTAAGCATGGGATAATTGATTGACTTTGCTAACAGGAAAATATCCACTTTTACTGCATAGTCTGGGCATTTTTTTCCAGTTTAAATAGCAAGAGGGAACATGCTTAAAATATACAGGAACTATAATGCTAAAAAAGTCTCTGGTAAACTCATCTTAGTCAGAGGGTCAGTTTAGGGGCATTCCCTGTAATTTGATCTTTCCTTTCTCATAGATAAACAAGCCTAATTATTTCTCTGCTTCAGGATAAATTCCTCAATTTGATGATGGTACTTAATTTAAAGCTACTGTTTCATCTTAATAGTCCTTTGGCATGGAGAAGCTTCAAATTTGTTAGTATTTGTACTCTCAGTAAGACAAGGTTTCCTCAGACATTAAGAGCAGCAACCATTGATTCTCTTGTCATATTTCCAAAGCCGAACCAGAGGTGACTACTTTAAATTTGATACTCCCAGTGAAATAACCTCTTTCATCTACGCTGTGACCTGGCTTGCTCTGCTATTACAAGCTTCTTAAGCGAGAGCTCTTTTCAAATGAATTCTGAGCTGACACCATTTGTTTTTCTATTTATTGAAGTTTTCCTCTGATAATTAAAAGTACTATAAAGTACTTTCTAAAATTAAAAGAAAAATGTAGTTTTATTTTTCCTAAGCACTTATACACACCTACACAGCAAGAAAATATTTGGAGATGCATGACAACCAGAGACTATGATAGTTATTATATGACAAATATGTAATATATGCTAAACATTAGACAGAAATAGTTTAAAAAATACTTTTTTTCACGCATGATCTTTATATCCTTCCCTTAGAGGAACACCTACCTAATGTACCTATCAGCCCGATCTCTTTCAATACCTCAGTGGCAGCTCTCCTCCCTGATGAGCCCAAGAGCTCAGCCTGCCTTGCTTGCGGGTTACCACATCAGCACTCTTGCACTTCCTCCGCTCTCGAGAGGAGTTTCCTGCAATAACACTCTGCTTCAGCTCTTCTCGAACTCTCTTTTCCTGCCAAAAAGCAGGCGGCATCAGGCGGGAGGTGTGTTGAGAGCGCTCCCCCGCCTCTGAGCACGCAGCCCTGCCGCTTCCCCGCGCTGCCCACTCGCAGCGTCGCTTCCACTGCAGGATCGCCCAGAGGATAGCGACGTTTTTCGTTGGGTTTTGTTCTGTATCCGTGCAGGTAGAGAATTAAAGTGCAGCCACTTTCAATGTCTGCTGTATTACTAAGTATCTTACTGTAAATATACCATTACACTTACTGAAAATTAGTTTAACTGCATGGGTTTCCAATACAACTGTTCTTTACTACAGTCTGCAGGAAAAGGTTTTCTCTTGGTTGTGCTGAGGAGGTCTAGTATCTTCCAGAGTCGGAAGAGCTCCTCTCCCTAGCCCTGACTTGGCTGCCCAGGCAGCTCACTGCATAGTTCACTTAGCTCCGTGTGCGCGTGCAGGACACCCTTCCCCGGGTGCACAGCAGTGAGCGCAGCAGAGAGCCACCCACATAACAGTTTCATCTGCACCTAACCAACGTATACACTCCTCATTTTTAAATGTTATAAACTAGAGAATATTGTCTGCACATTTAAAAACTGTCACCTGTCACACTGCAAGAACTTGTCAGCCCCTACACAGGTAACTGAGGAAATACCTTAAAACTTGATTTTAAACTAAATTACAAAACCTGTATGATTTACAAAATGATTCACTCAATTCTTTTTACACAAATAATGAAGAATTTGGAGTCCTTATGCAAAAGACACCTAATCTAAATAGCTGTTGAAAACATAGTGAGCTTACACAGCGCTTGCCTGTCTTTTCTATTTATAGTTACGTATAAAAGAGCCATATGCACATTATGAAAAATCAACAATGTTGACAAATCCCTCGCTGTGCGTACCAGAAGAATAGCCCTTGGTCTGGTCTGGTGTTTAAAGTCTGACTCCTTTTCACTCCCCCCAAACCCCACTCCTATTCTGCTGCTAATGCTGCACACAAAAGCGCTAATACCGGATGATTACAACATGCTTCAAGAGCATAATTCTCTAAAGGGAATGAATATCCTATAAGTTAAATGATGACACTAGGCTATACGAAATCCTAATTAGCTCAGCAGAAAAGAAGAAAGACTTTAGAGATATGGAACTGTCAAAGCAGGCAGTTCATAAAGGGGCACGATTTCTTCCCGGCCTCTTTAAATTACGTTTCCCAAAGAGCTTCCTGGATGGTGCCCGCAGACACCCCGGTGAGCGGGAGCAGCCCCGCGAAGGCGGGAAGCAGCTCCCAGGCCTCCTCCTTCCTGCCGCTCGGCCCTCCGAGGGGAATCACGGCCGTGCTGGGATATCTACCACACTTAAACGTTCATTTCAAGAAAGACCAACACTTTTCTCCACAGTGGATCTTCAGAAGAGATTAATACACGGTTATCCAGACAGAAGGGCTCTCTAACTTCTACTTCTTAGCCCCACAGAAGTTACCTGGGAAATATACCACAGGGCTAGGAAAAAAACAAAACTCTTCCTCCACAAAGATGTCAAGAAAGGGAATTTACAGCTTTGTCATGACAGAGGATGTTCACCTTATAGAGGACCTGAAAAGAAGCGTCGCACACGCAGGGAGTTAATCCCCTCTCCTGGCCCTGCTGGTGTTTGGGAGCTAAAGCCTGTGTGATCTGCACTGCCCCTGCCTCGCTCTCACACACAAGCGAGCACTCAAAACCACTGCAGCTGCACAGCAAAGCATGGACTCACTTCTTGCGTATTTTCGGCTCCTGTAAAGAAGCAGGAGAAATTTTTCAAAGCAACCTTGCACTTCCGTGGCAATTGTTCTCCCCGGGACCGCCTGCAACGAACGAGAGGAAGTCAAAGCAAAAGACGGGGCCCGCTCGGCTCCCTGGCCACCGCCGAGTCTGCTGCTGCTTTGTTTAATCGCAATCCCGAGCGGCGGAAGCGGGTGTAGCAGGAAAAGCAAATAACAAGAAGCTGAATGATAGATTAAAGTTCTTTTTAATTTAGACTTGCAGTTTGACTATACTACCATGGAAAATGCTGCTGCACTGCCCATTAATTTTGATGCAAATTTTCTCAGTATATGTTTAGGAAAATTACTATTTCTAGAACACAAATCAGAGATATGGTAGCCTTGCAATTTTGTGTTGTCCAGAATTCTGTTTTCCATCTGCCCGAGAGGATAATTTTCGGCACAGTCACACCCTGGGGCGCGGAGGAGAGGAGAGCAGAGCAGGGCAGGGCAGAGGGCAGGGGAGGGAATCACCTACCACCGACATTATGGGTCTTTCTGTCCAGCTTCAGCACAACTGCAAAATGATTAACCGGAAATTCACAGGGAAGCAGTAGTTGCACGCTTAAAAAGTCATTAAGATGTTTCTAAAATCAAGCTACAAAAAACTCTGCCTCCCTCCACATTCTTATTACTTGAGATACTATGTATCAAGCAATTCAAACTATCAGCATTTAAGGTAAATGAGGGTGATTTGAGTAATCCCAGACCATTCTTAAACTTGGATAAACTTCTCACTGGGCCTCAGCCAGACTCTGTGCTGGTGTAAATCACAAATGACTCCACTGATGCCAGTGAAATTAAACCAGTGTAAAAGCCTCATGAGATCTTCTTTCATGGCTGTATTCCCACGTCATGAGTCAACACCCCGCCAAGCCTGAGCACCAACAACCACCGATTACTTTGCGTGCTCATCATTTAGCTCCCACAGGGAAAACCCTTGGGCCGACTCTGGGCCCGACGCAGCCATTCGGCTTGTGACACTTGCTCCGAGGCTGGAGCCTGGCGAAGGGCAGCGTGCGGGACGCAAAGGAATGACCCGTGTGCAGGTGCCTCCCACAAACACCACTGGCAAAGTAAATGCAACACAGTTTGCAAACGGAGATGCTATGCTCGGTCTCTACAAAATGCTGCACAAAAGCCTCTGGAAAGAAAATGTGTTTTTTCATTAAGAAATAGCTGGCACAGCCTCATCAGCTTGACTGGATTCTGACTCGCTAGATAAATGAAATAGATCCGTTTCCCTAAGTAAGAATGTTGCAGAGTGTTTGAAATTTGGTCCTAACTAAAGTCACTAATGGATTTGTACCTGTGCTATTAGCAACATAGGTAGTCTGCTTTCTGTTAGTGCACAATTTAATTCTAAATTTGTTTCCAGTAAATGTGGAAACAAATTTCAATTGCAATCATATGAAAACCAAGCTATGATTAGCACACACTTTTCCCTAATATTCATCTCTCTTCTTTACTTGCTGTAATAACTTAATGTATAAAGCAAGTTAAATTTAGTTTGACCAGCAATACTCTCTCTACAAACGTTGGAAAATACTATGCAGCAGAGAGAAACAGGGTGAGAAGGCTCTAGCAAGAACTGCTTAAAAAGAGAGATTGTTGCTACCATAGCAAAAAAAGTAGAAAAAGCAACAGAGGATAACAGTGAGTTCACACACTCCCAAAGCTGCTGATCAGTGAAGCTGTCAAACCCTGCTTTTGTTCATGTAAACAGAGGAAGACTGTTCCTATAACAAACTTGCCCCAACGTGCCCTGCAGGGATTCGTGTTGCAATTCTTTATCAATTCCTGTCAGGCATTATTCTGCCAGCTTGTAATCCTGCAGTCGGAGAAGGCTGCGCACAGAAATGCCCAGGAAAGAAAGTGGAGCCGCTCATCTTTCCTCATGCCACACGTGCCAAACCCCTGAGAGTGTTTTGCAAATATGTAAATGATAATATAACGGAATCTGATTTTATTTTGAGGACTGCAATAATATGCAATAGGCTGAATGTAGGGACTTGCTGATGGTGATTTGAAGGTCTGGGCACCTGCTTCTCAGTTACTGCGGGGCCCTGAAATAATATCCAAAGAATTTGGGAGCACTCTCAGGCCATGGGGAGGAAGCTCAGGGCCCAGGAACAGAGGGGCTCAGGATGTGGAGGTCACTTAAACTGCTCAGTTTCCCAAGAGGCGTTTTTGTTCTTTAGGTACTAAGGATCAACTTGTTATAGCGGATACAATTATATCCTCAAAATGCTCATCTATTCTCTCATGAATTCAGTTGCTTGGAAAGTAAACATTCCTGCTTTCACATGCACATGTGCAGCCACACAGCTTTGCATTTCTAAACACAGCCTGGGCCTGTCTGCTATTAGAAACAGCACCAGTCTGAGAGAGAGAGGATGAAAGAGAACTTGGGAAGTCAGCTGAAGTCCAGTGAAAATTCTCTGCATCGTTGCCCTTACAGCAATAGTAGGTTATTTTTATATTAAGTTCATTGAAGGAATTATAGTGAAAAGCATGTGTTCCCTGTTCACACATTTAGAACATTCAAGACGGGATTTCTTCCTCCTCTAAGGTCATTCAAATACAGTACCTACACAAAGGCATTTGCTATACACTATATTACTTCGAAATTCCAGATACATGTTAAAAAATCTTCTGAATATCACAAGGATGCTCTCTAGCATTACAAGCAAGGGGAAGTGAGTAATAGGAATAAAAGGACAATATATCAAGTTTGGATGCCCTAATCTAAACTGTATCAGAAATTCCTAAAGACAATTTGCAAGGACAGCACTTAGTTATGTATTTCAATACATTATACAGATACATTTACTTTGAGAGAAGCAATGACAAGAATTTCTAGCAATAACATGTGTTTTGGAGGTCTCTCCTCCTACTGCATCATGTACTACAATGCACTAACAGTGGTAAAGAGTAACTATTTTTTAGTGAGAACATCTGAATATTGGAAACAAATCTGAGGCTACACAAGTGGCAAGCCGTAATTCTGTGTATTGCCTTACGCGTGTAAGAACATGAATCAGTTACGGTGTCTGACAAGTCTACTTAGTACTGAAAGAGGTGCCATCGTCTCATTCTGTAAATGTCACCCGTAAACTTTTGCTTCTCCCACCGGGCCATGTGCAAAGAAATTACAACTAGGATTGTAAGAAACCTTGTAGGGCATTTCATCCCAAAGGAATTCGGAGGAAGAGACAAGCAGTAATTTTACAGGACTTGCATGGGAAGTGGAAGAGAGAGTGCAGCAGCATTTCTGAAATGTTGGCCCATGGCAGAGCCACCGCAGCCTTCAGACTCCATAGTCCAGAAGGACTCACATGTTTGTGGATCTGTGTGGGACGTGGAGACATAAATGTGGGACCGGGCCATGAAAAAAAAGGAGAGGAGGCTCAGGGAGAGGCAGAGGGAGAGGCCGCAGCAGGAGGGAGGAAACCCAAACGTTCTGCTGCTCAGGCAGCGGGGAGCTTGAAACAACAATAGAAATGTTTGCGCACAACAGGGAAAAGTGGTGAATTTATTTCCAAACATGTGAATTTGTATTTGTTATCCAGGTTGGAAACAAATAAGGGTCCTAAAAAGCTTTTTACTTTATTCAACCAAGAGAGAGAGTGAGAGTCATCTTCTCCTTTCATTAACATTGAGGACTTGCTATTTTATGTAAGTGGAAAAAGCAGTTACATTAAAATATCATTCCCACCCAAGTTCAAGCCACAATACCCGAATGTTTGCCAATTATTTTGGCATATGGCTAGAAAATACTCAGCACTGCACTGTTTTCCAGGACTGTTCTGCCACTCCTGTGTACTTTTCTCTACTTAAATATTTTCTCAGAACTTCTTTTGTTACAGTATTTTCACCTCCTTCAGAGTGGGGAAAGATTATTCTGCAGACAAATAACTCTGGCCATATTTAACTGCGCAGTTTATTTCCTGTGTATAAATGCTGCTGCTATTGTTTGCAGTTGAAGCCATAAATAATGCAAAAAACGCTACTAAGTACACATAAAGTTTGATCCCCTATGCCCAAAAGATTTTAAATTTTCATAAATGAAAGCAAATATATTTTTGTAGTCAGAGCTGTTGGAAAAGTAGTTCACTGGTTTCCTTAAAATACCAAGGACTAGTGTGGCTCTCTGTTTGTATGAAAGCTGAGTATGGAGAAGGTGCTCCTAATCACGGCTTGGTAAGCCAGTTGGTCTCTCAAGTCAACATGAGGTAGGGTGATAAGGTACTGCTTTCCGTGAGAAAAAGCGTTAAGAAACAGCATGAAAAAGGAACACAAACGTGTATGTGTTTCCATGCACACAATGTTAGAGTCTTAGTCGGCTGGTCTTTTCTTTTAAATGAATAGCTATCCTATGATTAATATTTTCCTGAAGTCATAAGTGCTCTATGCAGTTGTCCTGCACCATTATACAGTTACCGTGTTGCAGCCTAGAGGTAGCTTCTTTCCAGTGGTGGGTGAAGTGATTTTCGTGTTTTTCCTTTGTATAATTCATAAGTTAGCATGAGCAGATTTCTGAATTGCAAAAGTAGGACATGTGTCACCACGGGGGAGCCGTGGGGCGCGCGCCGCGCAGCCGGCGGCCGAGGGCCGGCGCTCGTGACGAGGGCGCCCGCGCGGCTCCTCTCCCCTCTGCTCCCCAGACGTTGGGCCGGGTCGCGCTGGGGCCTGGGCTCCCTGTCACCGCCCTCTGCCCTCGCGCTCTCTCCCAAGGTGCCGCCAGGCTCCTGTCCGCGAGTGCCGGGTCCCACGTGCACACGCCGGGAGCAGAGGAGCGCGCAGGGAGCCCACGGAAGGCCCTGCACACGCAGGCCAGCGCGACCCGGGTGCGAAAGGTGTCTCAGCTGCAAGGGATAAATCCCTGCGTTCAGGAGAATCAGAGGGAGGGATGAAGTGCGTCCTTACCACAGCGAGATGCTGCACTTGGGCCAGTTCTGGTTCTGTGTGAGATTCCTCAGTTCATTAAATACAGGCATCCACCTTTTATGGCTCCTTTAAAGTTTCTGTCTTACTGCTGCAAACCACCACTTTGGGGCTATACAAATGCTGCAGGAGATCGTGAATACATCTTTTCTTCTTCCTCAAGGTCGCTCACGTTCACGTGTGCTTCCAGGCTAGAAGCCCTGCTCTATTTGTTGGCCGTGGCACAGTACTCAGCAGACTCTAGTTCAGGAAGTTCTTCACGTGATGTGCCAGCCCAGGTTGGGAACTACAGAGTAACACAGACTCTCATCTATTTTCTAGAGGGATCCAGAACGCAGTTTATAGGCTACTGCAGGCAGCTGCATGCAATTTGCTGAATATTTTGCACAAAATCTCCGTGTTCTCTAGCAGAAAAGCACTGCACAGCAGCAGGGTTTCAAGGCAGCACTGAAAGCCATGGAAGGGTCCTCTGCCCATGCAGCTCTTGGACAGGGCTTGCTCATAGCCCAACACAGGTATATGAAGAAATGTTTGTTATCACATTTATTCTGTTACATAGCTTATTTGCTACTAGTATCAATGCTTTTAATATGATCTTGTGAGAGGTTCTCCTTATTTCTGTAGGATCTTTCTTTCTTTAGAAGAAGACCTGAGATAGGAACCAGAAGGGCCTGACATTAAGGAATACACACCACAGACTGCAAAATGCTCTCAACACTGGCAAAAAGAGCTCAGCGTGTAAAGAAACTCCTTGATGTTTTGTATTCCCCTAATAACTACATGCCTCCCTTTAGGAGAACCCTAAAAACTCTCCATAATCAAACTGAACTACAAGTCCCTTTATTCTGAACAGTACATGGCAGAGGAAAAGATGGTATCCTGGGGATTCACACTATTTTCATGTAAGGTAATGCAGTAATTTACTATGAGTTTCACCCGATTTTTCAACCTGTGATGCCTGAAGGATATTCTTCCTCCCAACCAAAATATTTGAGGCTGGAATACAAAACATCCTATCATCTCATTTACTGTCGCTTTGAGGAAAAGACTTTTACTCCTCAGTTGAGAAGCCTGCTTGGCTCTGTGGTGACAAGGGACACTTCTGTAACACACCTGGGGAGGGGAGAACTGCAGCTCACGGCACTCACACGAGGGAGTCCGGCTCACACAGCTGGGTCCATCGTCTCAGATACACAAAGCTGCCACGGGAGAAAAGGAGAGCTCAGGACATTCATGACTCTACTTGATGGCCTGTTGGTTTCTAGCAAAACAGGAATTTTAGATATTATTGCAAGTCAACCATTTAAAGTGATTGGTCACAATTTGCTCTAAGCTGCAGTGTTTTTATATAATATGGAAAAAATTACATAAGAAATTTAATTAGCTTACCATACACATTGGTACTTCACAACAGTTGTTTTTCAACAACAGTACTAATCTTTAAAGAGCATTTTATTCATTTTCTAAATTTCTCCAAGTTTATAAAACATTTTCACTTTATGGAAATATATGAACATATATTTGAAAAATTACTGCAACCTGCCTACCGAAGAACTGTTCTCTTCTCCTTCCAAGTAGCAACCAGCTACATGTTTATCACCCACAGTAAAGCAACAGACCATAACGGCTCTGTTAGCCAATGAACCATAAAGTGAAAAGTCTAAATAGGACTTGCTGTTTTAGCCTGTAAGTCTGACCACACAAAATGACATTTAAATAATCAGAGAATCACAGAATTATAGGCTGAGACGTCAAGAGATCAACCAGCCCAGCAGGGCCCGATGGGGAGCCCGAGGACAGTCCGTGTCGGTCAAGGGCCGCTGCGTTTCCGCCGGCGCCGGCCGTGACGCGGGCTCCGCTCGGGGCCGCTGCTGCTCCCCGACATCCTCCTCGCTCCCCCTGCCAGGTTACAGCAAATGTCCACAGCAAAAATGCTGCCATTTTCCCATTAAAATGGGAAAGTTTGGTGTCAACTGAGCCAGCCCACTACATGCGGGGAGCCAGGAGAAGCACCACCAAAGCCCTCACAGTAAGTTCTCGCTGGGTTAGTTTACCTGGTCCGCCTGCCGTCTCTGCTGGAAACAGAGCGTTCCAGATCCGTGATCCTGCGCCCAGGGGTCACACAGCACAACGGCTGCTATCTACTGCTCAACAACTTTTACCTATGTGAAAACTGACATTCCGTCTTTCCTTCTCTTTTCTGTATTTAGCAATCTCCATTTGGCAAATTTTTCTAAACATACTATTCTTGCTGCCCTCTTCTGAGCATTAATTTATAACTGATTTCCGGCCCCAGAGAAGATCTTTAGCAATATGTCTGTATATACTGACAACCCTATGACTGTGTCTCAGAACAACATTCGCTTTTTTTTCTGAAACAGGGTCACAGTGTTGATGTACACAGCCTGGGGTCCTCCACAACTCCCCACTTGTTCTTGCACTGTTGCTGCCAACTAGTTATTTGTCACTCTGTGTTTGACACCTGATTTCTCCCTCATATTTTTATTCTTTTTTGAATTGTACCGTGCTCATCTCAGATCACTTCTCCCATTTATCAAGATTATTCTGAATCGTAGCCTGCCCCCCACAGCACCAAAAGCATTTGGGCTGGCGGCTGGGCGAGCCCCCTCCCTGTTCCACCCCACCAACAAGTACAGAACCTCCTCGAGAACCACACCGAGGACGGCCGCTTGCCGAGGCCACCGGAGCCACCCATCCCCTCTGTTGCAAACCACCGCGTGTGCCGCACACTGGCGCTGCCGACAGCCTCACAGCGGATCCCGTCTCACCAGTTTGCTGCGGAGGAGGCTCGTGGCCTGCTCCAGTCAGACGCACAGCGCTGCCTACTCTTACCTACCAGGCTACTTGTAGAGGAAAGCAGGTAACTCGGCTCGATATAAACTGCTCTTCACAAAGGCACATTCAATGTTTTACCACCTTACTGTCTTCAAGACTCTTCTAAGCAGTCAGCCAGCCTGGCCTCGTGCTGCTGCGAGCAAACCTCCCCTCTCTGCTGACGATCCTCAGCTCTTCTTTTTCTCCTCTTCAAGGAGACATTTATATTATGCACGTCTGGAGTCCCCTGGGACCTCCTCCCTCCTCCAGGAGTTTGCAAAGATAATTGCTAATAGTTCCGAAATTGCTCCAGCTACTTCCGCAGCTAGTCTGGGAGGGTCCATTAGGCACTGCCAACTCGAATATATCCAACCTGCCTACACACCGCTTAACTCGTTCCCCTCCTGTTCTGAAATATTGGCTTTGCTAAAATCCTGCAGCCCGGTGTCGGCTACCGTTTGTTCTTGTGGTGGTAAGTTAAAAGTCAAGCTAAATTCTGCACAGTAATAACTGAAGTGTCTGGGGGGTTGCATTTTAAATTTAAGCCTTAAAGTAAGTATTCAAGAATTCCAAGCAGAAAAATTAACTCTCCCATTCTGTAACTACAACACTCTCTACGCTAAATCATTTCCATATAGGTAGAGGCTTTTCCTGCTTTCTCCCCAGGTATTTCTGTTTACAACTTGCAAATTTTGACAGAAATTGAGATTTTTTTTGCTTATATAATCTCATTTACATAGGGCTTTATCACATGCTTAAATCTTCCTTAGACAGTACTGTCTTTCACAGCACTGACCTCCATGTCTACAAATTAATCTTTGGAAAGCAAAAAGTTTACTATCAATGAGTTTTACTTTTTTATTTTAATTGTCTATTATTTAATGAGTTCTAATTTTAATTCTGGGATTAAATATATATATATCTTTTTCCTATGGTAGCACTCCATAGCATGCTGCACACATTCACAGTCTTTCCTTTGACAGACGTGTATTTTTTCGCAAGACAACTGCACTTTACAAATTTTCATTTGGAATTGTTAAAGCAGCACTTTGACAGGTAAGGCATGCAATTCAGATTACACATTTAAAAAAGCACCAAGGGCACACTTCAGTTTATAAACACTTTACCTACTTTGGTCCAGCTGCGTAACAGAAGAGTGCTTGTTTCAGAATATTTGTCACTTTAACTTCTTTTTTTATTATATTTTGAGATACTTATATGACAAGCCTTTTTGAAACGAATGCAAAAATACTATTCCAATCAACATGTTGCTGTTGGCTTGCAAGTTTTGTGCATGCAGGAGATCCTGGGGCCTCAGCCTGTGCACAGAATTCTGACCAAGTGACTTCGCCCTGGAACTGCTCAGTGCAAACCAAAACGCAACATGCCAAAAACCTAAAAAATATTTATGACGGTTCTTCCTTTCTGCATCAATTAAAGCTTTTGCTTCCAAACTGTAAAATTCCACGATAAAGCAAAGAAGTTTCTATAAACACTTGAGCTGCCCAGATATTCCAAAGCCTTCCCTCCAGCAAAGAAGAAGCCACTGACGCTGTCTATATACTGACAAGATAAAAGCTGGCTAAAAGCTACACAGAAAATTTAGTGTTCCTTTTCCTCCAGTTAGTGTAAGCAAAAATATTGAAGTTCCTCTGGAATCAACAAAAGGTAAAACCAGACTGGAAAGAGAATAAACATGAAAAAGTGCTATGCATCTATAAACAAATAGTGGTTATGTAAATTTTCATAAAGTTCAGCCTGTATTTTTCATATATCTTGATGCAGGGACAAAGGGATTGTTAAAATGTAGATCCTCTATCTGAATTTACCCTGGCTTTGCCTGACCAGCGCACAGCCCCAGCCGCAGTACTGGAGAGCCCTAGCAGGGCACCTCTGCGCTGCGCCGCGCCACACTCTCCCCTGTTCCTCCTTCCTGCAGCTCACTCGCCTTCCCAGGCAACTTTCTGCTGATTTCTAATGTCGCAGCAGAGGAGGGATCACCTGGGAGCGGCGGTCGCGCTGCAACGTCAGCACTTCAGCGCGAGCCCCCGGTGTGCTGAGGCAGCAGGAGCCAGCTGTCCCTCGTCACCGCAGAGCCTGTTTGCCTTCAGCTAACATGCTGTGCATCCAGATGTGTCAAAACGTCTCTCAGAGCAAACTTGGTACTTAAACAAGGGAGAACTCTGGGCAAGCATCTTTCAAGAGGATTTCATCTTTTATTCATCAAAGTGTTGTTTTGGAAGCCATTTACCATCATGCAAAACTCAAAGCAAGGGGAGGGATGCATCCATCTCTCTGCCGCCTCTCTACAAACAAGTAAGTTTGTAGAACCTTCACCTTGTCTACGTGGCAATGATATTGGCGTTCAGTGGACTGCAGCACTTAGCACCTATATGCTGCTGTGCTGTGCGGAACTGTACAAAGTTATGAAATTCTCATTTTCCTACTGTTTCTAGCAGCGCAACTCCATTAGGATAATACATTTAATAGACTTGAATAGACTTCCTCTATTTCTTCTATTTTTCTCACTTTATTTCATTTGAGGGAGCAGAGATGCTAGGCACAAGAAAGACAAACATATGTAGGTAGCCTATGTGGCAAATTCTGTCTGAAACTGATGATCTCACACAAGCACTAACAAAGGCACATTAAGCAAGAGGTATTTTTGAAGGGAGGAGGGTTAATTTGCCTTGATAATTACTGTGCACAAGGGAAAGATAAGTGTTAAAATGGAATTTGCCACACATTCAGTTTAATATAGAAGCTTTTTCCTACTGTTGTTACACTGCGCAATAATAAATGAAATATGAGAAGGTAACCCTGGAAATGTCCTACATATCCCAACCACGTTTGTCTCCTAGTGATCTTAATGTTTTTAAGCCACAGCATATATATAGAAAAGTTTGATTCTGAATTTTAGATTTTTAAAAATAGAACAAAGGTAAGAAGCACCCTGAGCGTAACAAGCCAGCATCACTCAAGCCGTGCAGCTGCCCCGGCTCTGATCAATACAGCTTTCAAAGAAACACCACAGTGGGAGCCACTGCGTCAGCTCCCGCTGCCAAGGCAGGAGGTTTCCTGGTGAGGCTGAGATGACTCCCACGCGCGGCGCGGCGATGCGAGCAGCTATTCTGCCATCTGCAGGACTTCCTCACGGTGCCATAAAAACCTCGGTACAAACACTGCAGACTGCTGAGAACTAAAAAGATTAGTTATTCCACGTATTCTGAGCTGGAAACGCCAGCTCTGCTGATAGTATACGGTTTGACTGCCATCCCATATGTTATATTTGACATCCTCCAGGAGAAGGGAGCATTTTCAAGTCCAAATTTTAAATTATCAATCTGCACTAGTTAGCACAGAAAGTGCTTTGACTTTCAATGAATTCTTTCCTTTCTTTAGGAACTACAATGATCTGAATTCCCTTTTTTTTTCCAGTACATATTTCATACAGAACACGTCAATCTTCAGGAATTAAATCTGCAAGGTGCATTTGCAAGGCCACAGACACTCATCTCAAGCTGTTAAAAAGAAACAGCCAGTAAAATCCACTTTTGTGTATTTCTCCTCTAAAAGAACGGGTTTACTCTTCCATTTTTTTTTCCTGAGACCGTCACTGCATGTGCAGCTGCTCCCAGCACTCTCACTGCCCTGGCAAGGGTTACCTGTGTGTTCCCTCCTGCTGCTCTATCCTCTATTCCCAGCCCCGCAGGCGCCTCCCGCGCACACTGACACCCTGGACCCCGTGCCCAGCGAGACCCCGTGTCCCGCGGCGGGCGGGGGCAGCGGCGCGCCGAGCCGCGTTGCTAGATGGCACTGCAGGCCGCGCTCGCACCGGCATCCCCGAGCACACAGCCCGTTTCCCACCGGGACGACAGACTTGGGGAGATGCTCTGCTTTCATAGAAACAGCGAGACAGCTTCAGTTCTCAATTTCTGTATCTGCTTCAGATTTGCAGTTTGGCAATTTGGCAGTTTGCCAAACACTGGGTCTGAAGGAGGGGATCCCACCGCTGCCCTTTGCTCCAGACCTCAACACCCGACAGAACACGAAGCCCCAGTGCCGGTCCTGCCTTTTCCCTGCGGGACGAAGCAGCCGCTGCAGCTCCCAGCACAGCAGGTAACCCCCGTGCAAGCCGAGCACGGCCTTTCCTGGTCCTCTTTCTGCAGAGAGAGCTCCACAAGAGCTGTGCTCCGTCGCCAGACAATCGCAGGAAGAGCGCTTTGCGGGAAGGCTGCGGATACCGGCTGCGCTTTCCTGCTCCCTGCCCTGCGCCGCACGGACTCGGCCTTTACACTGCAAAGCTACCGGGTGAGCCTCCGTTATACCCACAGCAGGGTCTAGAGATCATACCTGTGGTCACACGAAGCCATAACTCTGCTTTTATGATTTGTTTTAAAATTTCAAGGAAAATTAACCTCTCACTCTGAATCTAAAGATTGTAAAATTGGTTTTGTAGGTGAGCTCGCTGCTAGCTGAGTTCTTGTATACATAGATCATAGAGGGACGTGCTATGACTTAAATTGCAAGTTTAGAGTTTCCAATTCTGAAACCCTATGGAGGTGCAAATGGCAGGGCTGGAGCGAGCGCCACTGCCGCTATTTACTCTGCTGGGAGAACCACCTCGACCCGGCACGCCGAAGGGAACAGCTTGTACCGCTGCTGCCTGTAACTGCACCTTTCTTTTGGCAATAACAGAAGGAAAGCAGAAGTCATCTCTGCTCTGGCTGGGGCTGTTTTGCTCGCTCCGCACGGGGCTCCTGCTGCAGCTGCCTTGCAGCGGCTCCTCCATCGCTCCTGTGCGTTTGCGGTGCATATACATATCTAAACGTCTTGCTTTTCTGGAGGAGGGAGAACATTCGCTTCCTGTATCCACACTCAGTACGGAGAATCCTCTCTCGGTGCTGCCCTCCAGGAGGCAGCAAGCAAACTTCCCCAGAACGCTGTGCAGGAAAAGGGACAACCGGGAGCAGATCAAAAGCAGAAAGTGAAGAAGGAAGGAGAAGTAGAAAGGTGGCAGAGAGCTTCCGTGCAGTTACTCCCTCTGCCAGCTTAACTAACCTCCTGTCTTAACTAACTTCCCTCATACCCACAGTCACCTGAAGGGGGCCCATTGCACCTTGTTCCCTTGCGGTTTTGCATGGAAAAAACATCTTAGTGCAAAAATATGCTTCGATTCAACAAACATGCAATAAAATAAATACAAATTTTTTTGAATCTTTTGAAAATTCCATTCTGAGCTTTTATAATTTTACAAGCATGTGACGCACATGTAAGCTAAGTTTTACTGATTTTCACAGCTTACAGCCATGTACATTTTTATGCGGCACAAATTTTACATATTTTTTAAATGTGCATGTATTTGAAACTTTTTGCTTCGAGTGGGTAGAATGTGCCCCTAAACACATCCATCACAAAATCACTTAGTTTACATAAAGTATGAATCAAATATAACATCATTCTGCTACATCCAGTTGTCCTGTCTTTTTTAAAAAAAGAAAATCTAAATGGAGTTGGCATATATCATAAAATGTTTACAGCTTTTGTGGGTCCCAATGGCATGTTCTTGCACAAGGGCTCATTCTGTCATATCCATATACTTTACTTCTAGCCAATGGCAAAATATCCTGTTTTAAAAGACTAGTCTTACTACCAGTGAGAGTATTTTGCTTTTATATTGGCAAGTTTAGATACTGTTATTTAACTGAAATTTTCTTGGCATCCTGAGGATACCATTAGCTCAACAACACTATCCTAATTAAGCTTATCTTTCCGTTGCAGTAAAGAAACCCACTAATTATGTATATATTGTTGGACAACTGTGAACACAAATACGGAGACTTACCTTCACTTACACGCAGCTTAAACAGTCTTTCAAACCTAAACAAGAAGTATTTACACTATTTCTAGAAGGGAGGTGCAGAATGGCATGGATTTGTTGTGGAATAAATGGAGAAATGGTCAGGAATAGGTGAAGGAAGAGGGCAAGGGGCTGCTTGAACTGACACTACCAGACGGCTGTGGAAAACGCCTTGGCAGCAGCTGAGCTCACCCACCCCAGAGAGGAGGCACTTGCTAATATGACAAACACATCAACCAAATCAACAAATACATCAACTAAAACGACTCTGAACAAACATGAGGCACATTTATGTTTGCAATACATGTTTGGAGTTCTATGTTTTAAGTAAGATTTTGCATAAACTAAGAATATCTGAAAAACATTTTGTTGAAAAAAGTTTTGCCTGACTACTTCATAGGTAACAAAAATCTATTGAGGTGGCTAAGCTTACTGGATCTATAGTGAATACAGCTATTTTAAGTGCAAGGATTGATTTGTTAGCGAATATTGATTGGTGTTACCAATGTGATAGTCAAATCTTGGTCAGAGTTTCCACACAGAATACAGCAAATCCAAATAGGGACATGTCTGGCTATTTCCAAATCAACTTGGTAGTGCTTTTGATATGCATGTCTGGAAGAAAAGAGGTTGTCTGTTCCCACAGTCATGCAGCAAGTTCAAAAAAGTATTTATTGTGTTGTGAGTGGAACTGGTACTATGCCACTTCAAACAGAAGTGCTATGACTGTATATGTGAATTATTTTGTTGTAGTTTTCTAAATTAATTAAATTACTTTCATATCCAGTTTAGAGTAAACAGATTTAAATCAATTTAAATAGCACTCTGAGAAATTAGATCCATCCAATGTTTCAATAGATTAAACTAAAACTATTTTAAGTGGAGCTGAAACGATTTCAAGTGCATCTACAATAACTAAATCAATTGCATGATAAGAGTGTAAATTATTAATCTAATGAAACCTTTAGTGATTGCTATTGATTTGCTTACTAGTAAAATATTCTTTGAATTGGCACTTTGAGCCACTCCATGTAATCTCTAATTTCTGCTCACGCACCCTTAGGATACAGATGCGCCCACCTTGTGCCTACCCTTCAGCTGTCGTCTGTTTGGTGGTGCCGCACACACAGGAGCACTTGCAAGTGCCTGGCCCTGCTGTTGGAGCTCACTGTGAGGCATCAGCATCGCTTTCCCTTCCTTGCTGGGGCTCATTCTGGCCTTGGTGTGATCTGCAGCTCTCTCTTTCCCGACATTCCAACAGAGAATTCTCAGTTGGAAAACTCCCTGTCCGTGCTGTACGTCACGCTCTAATTGACAGGGAAAGATGCCTGTGTTTCTCTGCTAAGCGGAGCAGGACACCACACAACCTTTTGCATCCTCAGGGGAGGAGTCAATGGAGATGATTCTCCTCCTCCACAGCCTGTCTCCACCCTGGAACCTTATGGTCTGAGAGGCCGAGTCACTGAGCTCGTGTTTAGTGCCCCAGTCCAGACCGCTGGCACGGGGAAGGGCTGCAGATGTGGCAGGGAGAAGCAGCAGTAACTGGTGGGAGAGTGTCAAGCTTCCGGCTCCTTTGCTTGGCATGAAATATTAGGATCGCTGAAAATGAACCTCTTACACAGCACGGTGGAGCAGTTATGAAATACCAGAAATTACCAAGATTCATCTTCATTTTTTTCAGAGCTAAAAGATGTGAAGTTTGTTTTGAGAAGTGTTCATTATGAATAGATCCCAACTATAACAGCAGACAAATTTGAAATTGCATTTAAAGTAGTAAAAAAATATAATCTAAGACTTGGAGTGAAGTCTGCATGCAATAACTATACTTTTTACAGATAAATCACTTCCATAGCAAAGACAAAAATATTAGCAGAGGTTTGAAACCTGATTTAAACTCTTATTGCAACTTCAGACCATCACAGACTTCACTGTCTTCAGGCAATCTGGAACACACTGTGCTAGGGGCTGATGCAAACCCATGACAGGAATACAGCACCTCTCCCAAATACCTTGCAGATGATAAAATAGACCTGGAATACCTCGTAGCTGGATAGCTCATACATCTATAAGAAACCTCTTGTCATAAAATGGTAGTAACTCACAGTCTCCCACATATTTATCCTGTGCGCCTGAAGAAGCTATATACTATTCACGTTTTGTGCAGTGAATTGAATCTCAAAGAGATTAAATGACTTGCCTAAACAAGAAAACCAATAACAGATTAATGACTTAAAAATGCCTTGCTATGTATATCAAGTCACTTACTTGGGCTCATTCACTTATTTTAATATTGTTTTATTTAAAGCATAGATTTTCTATGAATACAAGTCGGGAGAAATGCTGTGCAGGACTGCCCTGCTTCCCCAGGTACCTGCAGACTTTCCTGGTAGGTCCGCGTGGATTTTGGGCACTGCCCCTCAGTTTAAACCCAGAGTCTGGCTGGACAAGGAAACCCGTCACCCATGGGGTGCCGTCCTGGGGGCATTTGCACCAGTCACCCCCGGCAGTGCAGGAAGACGTGAAACCTGGAGCAAACCCTGCAAGTAACAACCACTGCGACTTGAGCCACGAGCCATATTCTGTGTAGACATCTATAAAGCCACGAGAAGAACTGTCCAGGGAGAACAATACACAGCAATGTTTATTCACCAACATAAAATAAGGGCACTAACATGAGATGTGATAATTCATACTAAAATACCAGGGAAAAGCAGCTCAAGAATACCAAGAAAGCAAATTGCCTCCTTACACACACATTTTTAGAAGATGTTTTACTCAGCAGAAATTTATTTTGCTGCATAAAATGCACAGAAATCTCCCTTAAAATCTGACTTTTACCTGTAACTCTAAGAGAGCATAAAATTGCTGCAATACCAAGCATTTGGTCCTATTTATACTGACACAAAATAGAAAAGAATCCTTGACCTTGCAGTGTTAACACTGCGAGAGACCACGATTAAGGTACCCATAAAAAACTCAAAATATAATTAAACAGTCATGACAAAGGTTTAATCTAAGGAGAAAGGAAAACAGTACCAGCTCATTATTTTAGAAATGAAAATGGTTTCTAAATATTTTGTAAGCATTTTTTATATATAAAATTCAGCTCCTACAAAAATGCCTCTGTCAAAATAGCCACATGACTACAGAAAAAAAGAAATAGCCTGGTTTCTGGGGCCTCTAGCAGGCAGTTATGGACTGGTTTTCAAACCTGGAGCTCCTTCTCCATCTTGTAAATTCTCAGACTTGTTTCTCTAGAAACACTACTCCTCTATTCAGCAGAGCAGAGATGGAGATCTGCCAAACTCTTATGCAAGATAATGAAGCACTTTCTCAGAGGGTGAGAGATCACATGAAATCACATGCTCTACAGAAGGATTAAAATTTAAGGAATGTCAAAAGTTTTAGGTTCCATTAACATCATAAATTACATGACATTTTGGTCTCAAGTAACTACTTTGCTGTCAAACCTCTAAGACTATATAATAAAGCAAAGACTTAAAATTTTCAAAATCCTATCCATTTTTACCATTTTTTAGAAGGACAGTAGATTCAAATCCTAAATGGGAGAAGAAAGAGAATAGGTGAAAACCCTTTTCTGGTATGTATTTTTAGCTATTCTTGTTGTCTAGAGAGAAGATCTGTTGCTCATTGCTTGCACTGAAGTATTCTTTTATTTTTAGTTCTTTTTATTTTGTTAACAGTGAAGATACAGATCAAGTTAATATTTTAAGAAAACCTGGATCTGTCTATATACCTTGTCACATTCCTTATGGAATACCATTTTGTATTTGCAAGACAGCTTCTTGTCCCCAGACCTGCTCTTGGATCTACCTGAGCTGATAGTTTCCTCTAAAAGATTTATTTTATTAAGGATTTTGTGAAGTCAATCTCTGGTGTGGCTAGTCAGAGGATTGAGATTCCACACAGCTGAATACACCTAAAAGCTTGCAAGAGAACTGCATGCATGTTAGCATATTTATGGAAAGAGATATTTTCAATAATTGCCTGAGCATTTCCTTTCAAGTAATTAAAAGTCTATTTATAGAACGAATCACCTATTAGAATCCATTTGTGAAATACTTTGATCAATGATCAGCAAATCAGGTGGTTCAATGTCTTAACAGACATCACAATAAAAAACAGTTCTTGGCAAAAAGACTAGTTTGATGCTACAAAGGCAGATACAGTCTTTTCTAAAGATGTTTTAAGAAAACCATGTTTCAAAGCAGGGCATATTTCACTTATGCATAATTAAATTAGCATGTAATCTAATCAAAATTTTATTTACACTTTTAAAGCACCTAGTATTATTTTACAGGGAAATTACAAGATCTGTAGTTTTTGTAACAGGAAGATGCATTCCTTGAGCCTAAACACAATAATGACATGAAAAAGTTGGCTCATATACCCTTTTTTAAATTATAAGATTTTCAAGCACTTCTTTCCTATGTTGTACTAAGTAATCAAATACAACTGCGGGGAAAAAAGTCTGTAGATATTCCTTTAAAGCTTTTACCCTACATTCAAAAAGATGGCTATTTTAAGGATTAATTATATGCATAGTAATTCAAGGCAGTCACTGTCCTTACGGCTTGCACCAAGCCTGGCTAGTGTACAACTACAGCCTCTGGGCTGCAGACTGAACCTACAGGGACTGTCCGTACAGCCAGACAGCAGCTACCCACATCTCATAGCCTGTTCCTTACAGCCCCAGAGGAGCACACTGAACTCCAGACTTGGGAAGAGCTGTGGGCTGTTTGTTAGAAAACATTAGATTTGTTCAGATAAGAACATCACAAATACACATACAGAACTCGCCAAAATAAAAAGAACCAAAAACCCAGTCTCCGTATGCATATACATATATACCTAGTTCATTTGAAGGAAAAAAAGCTCTTCAGTAAGATCACTCCACATTCGCTAATACTCAAGATCCTCCAATGTCCTCCTTTTTATCGGAAGAACTACAGCTTGACATACTATATCTTAGGTCAGGTAACCTGAAAAAAAACAAGCAGCTTTGCTAAGTTCAAAATTTTACTCAAGGTCCTATTGAGATACTTGAGAAGCCAGCTGCCATATTATTAAACTAATAAATTTAGTCACTGATATTCGGTTTCTTGGCAAATATTTTCACTTGTCCTTTTAGACACTGGTAATATTTTCTGTTATTTGGCCAGGATTCATTCACAACCTCTGGATATGATATACCACAGCCATAGGCATGTGAAGATGCCCTGGATGTACATTCAGTTTTTATCTGAAAGGTCTGCTGCTCAGAATTTAAGCAAACACAAGGGGAATGTTTCACATAACAGTTTGTCTGTATGCACCATAGGTGGATCTTTGGGTTTCCAGATGAAGAACTACCAACCATTGAGTTGACAAAATACTACAGAGCGTCCCCATGGAGAATCTCGTGTGGCCAAGGGATGGACTCAGTGACCTAATAGGTCTCTTCCATCGCTAGGCGATGATTCTCTGAACTTCATGCTTTTTGACAGTATTACAAGGTTCGACAGGCATTTCTCTTCAGAAGAGGGATTAAGGTCAGGAAGAATCAGCATCAACTAAAAAAGTCCTCATGAGGCAATTGCGATGACAGTAGGTAAAAAGACATTCACAGTCAGAAAAGCATTCAGTGCTTGTGTCTTGTGCACATACCAAAATCTGTGATGTAATCAAAGCACTAACTGCAGGGGACGAGGAATATGAGATTCATGCTGTCTGGCTTTTACACTGATTTTTCTGTCATATGGGAAGAAGAAAGGTGTAGCATACTAATGGAAATAAAAATTGTAAAGATATAATTTTGTATAGCAGAGAAATAAAAGTAAATTCCAATTACATTTTGTTTAAAAATATTTTAATATTTTTGTTTAAAATATGTTTTGAAAGCAGAAATTGGACAGAAATTCAGTTAATCAGTCTTCATTGCTAATGGCTAAATGCCTATGGAGAAAGTTGAACTATAGAAAACAAATTTCATTGCAGAATGAAGGGGATACAAGAAGACATTTTCAGAAGAAAAAAAGAACTATGTTTCATACTATTTCTCTGAATTCCTTCACAAGGACTATCTCAGGGATATGCTCTTTGCCTTGTAATACATACATAATGTATTGCGATAACAAACCATACAGCACATCCCGCATACCATAAGACATAATAAACTTGAACAATCTATGCCAGAGGGACCAACATGTGGCTCTTGAGCTGCACACGGATCTGAAGCAGCTCAAGTCAGCTCGCATACATCACACAGGGTCAGCTACGTGGCTGCCCCGACGAGCCGCTGTTCCGGAACCGGAGCGCCGGGCCAGCTGTGAGAGTGGCTCTCCGAGGCCTTCGGAGATGTTTGGTCACCATCCAATCCAGCTCTGCTCCGAACATACTATTTTTAATGCTTCTTCCCTTTCCGTTCTCAGAATGTATCAGGAAGGTTGAGTATCTCTGCAGGGTCAATGCAGTTATGTATGAATATGAAAAACAAACCTAAATATTCAAGTCTTAATATTTGTGGTAATACCTATCAGTGTAAGAAGATTCTTAGGTAACTATTATACTCCCACCATGATATGATGTTACACAATTCATCTTCTCTACAAAAAAACATAAGGATCTTTACACTCCTAAGTATCAAGTGGAATCCAACGTGAGGAAAGGAAATTTCTTTCCTAAAACAGAGTTCAAAAGGATGGTATTTATTTGTGATCATATCTCACGCTTCAAGGAGCTACCTATATGCTCAACTCTAAACAGATAACATGCCTCTATTCCAAACTAAACTAATAATTATGGCACTCTGCTCTTTCTCAAGAAAGGATTAGTCAAATGAACTTCACTAGTCAGTGGCATAATTCATAATCTGGAAACAGAAGATTTGGTTGAGAAGCCAGGAAGGGAACATCTCTTTTGCGAAATCACTACCATACCCAGGAATCTTACAGTCTATGGAGATAAAAGACAAAAGTTAAAAAGTTTCAGACAATATTCAGAGGTTGCCCATGAATTTATTTGCTGCAGAATTTGTTGCCTTACCTCTCAGTTCTAGTTCCTGATTTTCTTTCATTTGCAGTTTTAGATAATTTAAGGGTGTTTAAAACAACCTCTGATCCACAATTCCGAATGAGAGACACAGTGTAAATTACTTCTGCAATGACAGACGGCAGGTTTCTTGATGACTCATGGTATACAACACAGTGATGCATTCCTGCACGCAGTGTGCACTAAAGCCTTGAAGTGACACTAAAGAATGATGTACCTGGAACATAACTTGACATTTAAAGACGATTTAGTCTTTCAAATGCTGAAATTCATTGGTGTCAGCAGATTTTGTGGTTTCCCTTAAGGAAGCATTCATGAAAGAACTACAAGTTCAGCATGGGAACCCAACAGAGACCACAATGCAGAAGTAAAGCCAGCTGGGGTGAGAGAAAACTTGATTCAAAGGAGTTGAAAATAGTTTCTATACATATTTAAATATTCTGGTATGTGTGTGGGCTGGGCCTAGACCCCAAGGGAACAGTAATGAGATAAACCCATTCCTGCTGGTAAACAGAAACTACAAGTACTAGCATCAGGCAGCAGCTTTGTGTTTCTAAGTCTTTCCCAGCTTCCCGGGTCCTTCTGTCTGCTGAACGTCACGGTGCAAAAACTTAGTGAAATCAAAGCCAACCAAACATGACCTTTTTTGTTTTTTTGTTTTTTAATTTAGATGTTTCAAGGACGTAACTGACCATCTTCTGATTACTTTTATGATTGTATCACAGATGTATGGGGAAAAAATACAGGTTTGCTGCCAAAGCTGCTGTTCACATCTGTGAGGGAGACATGATTATCAAGAATTCACTGACTTTTTTACCAGTAGGACTGACATGCTGCTTTTTAAAAATGTAACAATCCACCCTTGAAGATTCCCTTCAGATTCTTGGAGTAATCCCATTGGGAGCATTAATGGATTTAAAGAAAAGCTATTACAAGCAAAGCTAGACAGCACTAATGAGGTCTCAGTGCTGTATGACAATAAAAGGAGAAAAATAGCAAAGGAAGATTAGCAGGCATTGACAAAATTGAGTTAAAGGACTTTGATTCAGTTGATGCTTTCTTTCGTTGCACTGTGCATGTACCATTTTCAGCTTCATATCTACTGCAGCAGGGCAGCGGATGATAGTGCAGCTACAATAGAACCAGTGAGATGGTAAAAGGTTTCTACTATACCAAGATGCCTCATTTTGGTTCTCGATGCACCTTTATCTGTAAAGTGCACTCATAGTGAGGTTGCTGGCTTGCTGGGTGCTAACAAAATACAAAATACAGAAATATCATTAACTTCTCCTTACTTGAACAAACAGGCAACAGAGTCCTTAAAAACACAAAAATCCTAAAACCAAACCTGACAACAGTAATTTAAATTTGTAAAATCTATCTTTGGTCAAAAGCTGGTTCTGAAGTGAAAAATAAGAATATGTGGTTAATTTTCACCATAGCAGTGTATTGGTCCATACTTCAGTACTAAGCCCTCTTTTGTTTATTACAGGAATTGATAATCTAGCTAAGGTAATGAATAGTAAATTAAAAAATCTGCACATGACTGACACAAGTCAGGACCAAAAATACCATGAACAACTTTAGGGATCCTAAACAATAAGCAGAAAAGGCAATATGAAGACAAATAAAACCTAAATTCAAAAATATCATGTAATTCAAATTAAAAAAAAACACATTTACGATTTTTTTATAAGAGATCTAAATTAGCTGTATCAGTACAAATAAGTTTTGTGTCATTTAAGTTAGCTATAGAAAGATCAGTAAAAAAGATATATCTTTAGCCAAAAAAAAGCTAACACAATGGTAAGATACATATAGAATTGGATGGAGAATAACAGGGGAAACACTATAATACCCTCAAGGACCTGGTGACAGGTCTTCACCCGAATTCTATGCTTATGTGTCATCCCTCCTAAAAAAAGGAGCTGCAGAACCAGAGGCACTGCAGAGGAAAGCTACAAGATTGTACAAAAAATCCCTTTTATGAAGAAAGACTGAAAAGACTGCAAGAGGACAAACCAGGAGAATGATGGGTATAGAGATTAGGAGAATCTTCTTTTTTTCTCAGATTATAAGAACAAGAAGATTTTTAATAAAATAATAGATCAGCTGTCTCAACAACAGTAAAAAAATACTAAAAAGTATAACATTCTTGAAATGTTGTTAAACTCACTGTCAATGACGTTTTGAGGGCAGAACTTTGGGAACTGTAAAGAGAGATGAGATATTTGCATCTCTAGAATACATATTAATGCTAACAGTTTTGAAAAGAATACTAATCATTTGGTTTAAGGGCATAAACTAATCTCTTTAGAAATGGAACCCTCTAGAGACAACAGAAACCTGTGCTTACTGGAAGCATCTTCAGCATCTGGTTCTGGACACTCTCAGGCAGGAGACTGGAATAGTGTAACTGATGTTTGTGTCATGTGCCACACTCTTTGGTGGTAAACACTAAGGAAATAGAATATCTAATACTTAGCAGAGGTTCTACCTTTCACAGGGGCAAACCAGTCCACAGGAACTGTAACACTGCAGCATTCGGCAGAGATTCTTTCCCCTGCTCTGTCCTGTCCTGCCCTTTGCAGAAGAGCAGTTCTAACGTCCAGTGTCATCACACTGCTCGCTGCCACTACAGCCCTCCCTTCCATGCATATTCCTGCTTTTTTGAAAAGCAACTGAATGTATTGAAAATGCACAGGGAAAAGAAGAGATACAGGCAGAGATGGATTGCTTCATGGTGCATTTCTCCTTTTAGTTACTGAGGATAACACAGAAGTATATAGTTGGAGATGCAGCTTCTTAATTACCCCAACAGTATTACAGAACATATATGAATTACACACATGCTGTAAGGAGCTATCTGATTAATATGCAAGATTAGATAAAACAAGTTTAAAGTTTTATATAATAGTCCAGTATATGAGAAAATTAATTAACATATTTATCATGCAGAGAGATGGATTTCAGCCAGCATAAGACAGAAGGAAGGGGACTCAGGCACTGAACATGGTGTGAGACAGTGAGAATTGGCATTGGGAAAGGCAGGTAGGAGGCTAATTAGCGCAAGATTTGGAAAACAAGAGAAAAACGCAGCAGTAAAAGAGAAGAGGAGAAATAACTAGTCCTTATTAACAAAACTCCAGTGGGTTTATGGATAAATATGTATGTTCTTTTTAATATATAATTTGATTTTATGCAAACAAATTCTACTCATTTCCCAAATGATGGTTTTCTACAAGTAGATTTGTGATACTATAACTCATGTACATGGGCAAAAAGCATTCTCTTCAAAAATGTTTTCATAGGATCCAGTCTTAACCTACATTTGTGAGGTCTCTGTAGCTTGTTTCAAATTTTACACAGTCTGTTTATACGGTCTGCTTTATACAGGCAGATAAGTCTGTATAATCACAGGGGTAAACATATAATGTCCATAGTTTGTCTCATTGATTCTTCTAGCCATTTTTCCTGCCTAATATCTCACTCCTTCACTGCATTCAAACTGACTTTGCATACTATTTACATCACATCTAAATTTAGCCCACATACAACTTGGAAAAGCCTGCTAGCCTCATTTAGGCGCTTAATTCTACTGTCAGAGCTGTGTAGTGACGGAATTGCTACAGCTCCCAACTTTCGCTTGTAACTGAAAGTGCAACAAGATTAATCTGGAAATGTGAATGGTAAACACCTAAAATCTTGCCTGGAGCTAGTTTTTTCTGCCGACTTAACAGCTGGATTGGATGATTTTTCCTCATGGGAACCACGGCTGCAACCTTCCTTGCTGCTGGCCACTCGCCTCACGCAGAGGGCCCAAGCAGCAGCCCGGGGGCCGCCGAGGCTGGGGGCACCTGTGGGCAGCAGGAGCCTCTGTCCCACGGCCGCCGCGCTGGCTGGGGGCCGGGGAGGCACCAAGCGAGACAGGGACGCGGCGCGTCCGGCGTGGTCCAACGCTGCTGCGAGCAACCCCGTTGCCTCCGCTCTGCGCCTTCTCCTCAGAGCTGCACATCCCGGCTCTGGCTCCCTCATCGCCCGGTTCGGGCTCCACATTCCCTTCTCTGCCACGGAGGAGGTGAAGCTCCCACCAGCTCCTGTCTTCTGGCCCAACTCCCCGTTTTTTTGCCCGGGTTGGAGGATGCACCACCTCCACGCATACCCACACCACCTTTTCAATACAACCTATTCAACAATTCTTTTCAGGTAAATCAAAGTTAACTTCTGGAAAGACCTTGAAAGGGCTCCAGCACATGGCAAATTTAAATATACCAGAGGAAGAAACCCACTACTGTGGTTTTCCAGTATGTACCCCAAACACCACCAGGTCCAACCAATCGAAACTGTGACTTAAAATCATTAAGGTTTTGGTGTTTGAAGGTGGGATATTTTGTATGCGTATGTGTGTGCTGGGAGGTGGGGGGAGGTTATTATTATTTTTCCAGGTCTGACTATTTTTTGCCTTCTCCTATTGGAACTTTTGGACTACCTTATAATCCCATTTTAAAGCTGATCCCACCGTATTGAGGCTATATACTGGAATGTTCCCCAGGAGACAGACTCCTACAAGCGCGTCCCGCAGCAGGGCAGCCGGACGGGGCCCCGCGCGCGGCACAACCCTGCGCCCTGCTGGCGCTGCTCTCGCACGGCCGCGCAGCCGCACTGCGCCGCACGCAGCGGTGCCCCACGGCCCGCCCGTGTGGTTAAACACCGCGGCAAACACGCACCCATCTCCGTGTAGATCTTATAATTTCTTTACATGCAGGAAGACAATACAGTTAGATACAACCCGCCTTATTAATCTGCAGGAAATGTAGCCACAGAGTTCGAAGTCAGTTACTTAAGAATACAATTTCAATAAATACATCTACTGTTCTACATTCCCCAGAAGTTAGCTACTATGAACACCATCTAAAGACTGAAACAAGACGCTCTAGTTCTCTGCAGGGAACAGCCACACTCTGTAGCCTTCCCATGTTCAGTTCAAAGCACTTGATGACCCGGATGCGGGGCCAAGCGAAGACGCGGTGCTGGGACAGGCAGCGCCGGGCATCAGATAATGGGAATCTAAACTGTCACCAATCTGTCCCTTATTACTTTTAATTAATGCATCTACACTAGTGTTTTAAAAAACATTTTAGCACGTGAATATATTTGATACATAGAAAAATGGATCTTCTTACACATCTGTAGAGCATCTGGTACAGTGGAGTTCACATCCCAACAGGGTGTTCTAGGAACTACTATAATATAAATAAGAAGAACAAAAGTTGGATGGGAAAACAAAAAAAAAAGGAAGATACCTTATTTAAATATTAATACGAAACATTAGGGAACCACTGAGTGAGGAGAATCATTAAGGGACAAAGTATAACGGCAGTGCATCAGCTGGTGTTTTTGGATATCATGAAATGAATATGATCTAGTCAAGGACATCTAATGTCTCATCCCAAACAAGCCAAGGATGTTATTCTCATCTCCTTGTTGAAGAAAACACTTTTAAAAGGAAGGGTCTGAGAGGAACACAATCTCCATATTGAAAATCCTACAGATTATGAGTGGAATCATATAGCCTGTAAATAAGATTTCTGCTGGCGCACAGCAGATGCTGCTATGCTGTTAACTTATATTTGCATTTTGCTGTCTTTGCCAGTATATAATATTCTTACAAGGTAATATGTATCAGCAGATGAACTATAACACTGCAAATTGTGTATTACCAATATTGTGCACACACCACAAAGTAGAGGCACTATTGCAAATGCACTATCTTCAGTGGAAAAGTTTGTACTGCTAGGAGAGAAATTAAACCCTGCCAGGGAATTTTAGGAGTTCGGGATCAAGTCCAGCAAATTCTCCTGACTCATCCATTATCTGGATGGTTTTGCACTCGTTTTAAAAATTATTCCAGTTATCTGTTTTCCATCCCAAACTGTATTCTTCTAGCACCCATCTTTAGAAGCTCCACAATCACCCCATAAATTGCAGCAGTAGTTCTGGACCCCTGAAATGAATATCTCAAAGCAGATTAATGATGCAAATCTGAGAGCGCGAAGTACTGGCTACAAAACTTTTGGATCAACGCATCGCATTTCTGGGCATGTGTCTGGGCTCATCCTTATTTGCCAGTGAACATATAGTAAAAGAATTGCTATGAAATTGGGAAAGGAAGGCAGTTCAGCTCTGGATGTTTGCATCCCTTGATTGCTAGTGCTTTGCAAGCTTCCAGTTCAGCAGGAATCACCCAGGTATGCAGAGCTATTGTGTTATACTGCCCAAAAAATGCTACCAATGAATGCAAAGGAAATACTGAATGCAGTTACTGGAAAGATCTTTAGTAAGGTGGTGCAACATGAATAAGCTTGATTCAGCTCACCTCTTTGGATAAAGAAGGAAAAGCCATGTATTTTTATGATTATGCAAACACTGGCAGGTAACCAAGTAAGTTGAATTTGGTCAGCTTAGTCGCCCAAGTTTCATGTGCTTGCATGTTTCAGAATAAAAGAATGAAGACCGTATAGCCAGTTATAAATTGTGAGAAGCGTTCAAGTATCTCTTGAGGTATTGTTACTTTGGGAGGTTATTTCTCTATCTTGTACGAGTAAATACATCATGGTTTCAAAAAGCAGCGTTTCACTGCCTACGTGTCAAAAAACACACAGACCTGAAAAAGTGTGAGGTACTTCAGGTAGGATCCTACTACGATGCACCCGAGTTCATAACAGTCTCCCGCACTAATGACAGGTAGGTCAAAGAGTTCCTCCTAAGAGCAGGAAGAGATCAACTACGGTTGTAGCTTATGTTGTATGTTCTCTGTTTTACACTGGAGTATTTGAATTCATTATTTTCCTTTTCCTGAAGAACTGCAGGGCACCTCACAATCTCAACACATCCCTCACACATCCCTCAGTGTTTGCCTGTCCCAACTTCCCTCTGGAGCGTGCTCAGAAACTCCGAGCACACAATGCTCTGATGTTGGAATATTTGGGCAGCTCCAAGAGCATATCTACTCCTTGCTGACTCTTCCCATCCTTGTCATTGATAACCTTGCTCTGGGTATGCCCTGGGTTGTCCTCACAGGCAGTGAAAAGCAGCATAGCATACAGCTGGAGGAAGGCAGCAGATACCAACATTTAAATGTCAAATCTTCATAAAATCACACTCATGGTTTGCTTCCTATTCATGCAGTGGCATTCGCCATGGTAAGAATAAAAGATGTACTTTTCAAAATCTCTAGCTCTGAGGGGTGCTAGATAAGTATAACGATAGTACAGCCAAGACTGCTAAATTTATTACGGGAGCCTGTGATCCCAATAGTATATTGCTAATAACAGTGCCAAATATCCAAAGGCAGCTGCTCATTAGAGGTTATCCAGTCCTGTAGGCTTCCTCACCGAATACTGCATTGCAATATGCAAAGGCATATTATACCAGTGGGAGAAGCAAGCTGCTTTTCTTAGATATAAATGGGTAACAAACATCCAATAATTCTTTGAAAAATCAAGTAAACTGTGCCAGAGGACAGAAAGGACATCTGAGCCAAAAGAAACCAGAATCTCTGCAAACTAAAAGTGTTTTTACTGTTGCAAGTACTGAGTCAGCCTACGCTAACTTCCCTAGACCATTGACACGTTCTAACTCTTTTTTCAGTCTACGGACAGCATATAAACTGTTTGTTTTACATCCAGAGTTCTGGACTTCAGAAATAAAAAAAAAAATCTCCTAGACATTTCCTAAGACATTTTGCAGAATCATGCAGTCTCAATTCCAAGCTGCTTACAATCGTTTTACTCTATTGAGTACCTAGGCTGAAGACTCAGGTGCTGTTTAGAACATAATTTATCTCCAGCATTCAATGCACAGAATTGTATTTCCCATATTTTAACATTTTATTTCTTTTTACAAAGTGACTGCAGCTAAACTTTATGCCACTGCATATATTCCAAAATCTTTTTTGACTGCAGAGAGTATCCTGTCATTTCTTCCACATTAGCGCTGGTGCATCCTCTTAAAATAAACCATCTGCTTAAGGCAAATTCCCTTTTTCCCTGCCTAGGCCCACTTGTCAGCTATTTGGATGGCAGCTACTGGGAATGGGCTGGACAGGGAATTGCTTCAAATGATGACGGATGATAAAGAGAAGGAATACTTTATTTGGGGGATAAATGACACATTCCAAAGAACCCACTGGGATTTCTAACTAGTGAAGTAAAAAATGTTGGTGAAAGCAGAGACTGGCAGGGTGACACCGACAATTTACAACCACTACTGAAGGACTAGGGTCAGGCCCAGCTCTTGGAAGAGAGGGTATAATCTGACAGGAAGTTTATGGCCAACAAAACTCTCAAATTTGTATTGAGATGTGCTGACAGAAAATGAGCTTACCCAGTAACAGTCTGGATCCTAAACGCAATGTGCATGAGCGCAGGCACCACGGCAGCTGAACAGCGACAGACTAAGCCCCATCATGCTCAAGGGTAAGAGAGGTAGTTGGTAGCTAATGAACCACTCATGATACCTTCTCATCTCTCTGAGGTGCTTTTTCAGAGCATAAAGAAAGAGATACAACTCAGCACTGTGAAATATCCACTTTGAGAGAGTTCTGACAGCAATTCTGACTGGGGTATCTAAGCTACAGTTATGCACCACTTGGATCAGTACAGCTTTTATTGTAATCCAAGAAAAAACTAATTTCAAAGACCTCCTAGTGCAAGGCGAGAAGGTTCGGGCAAGATCTTGCCCAGCCTGTCTTACACCTTCTGCTTTATGCATTTGACTACATGCATCTTCATGCTTATCAAAAACAAAACGAGTATGACTACAATGTTTGCACATATTCTGCTCACATCATTTACACATAAATCTATGTCTGTTTATCTGGAAGGGTCCAAAAGTAGCTGCATGCTAAAGCTGTCCTGTCTGACTGAAATACAGTTTTAAAAGAATCCCACTTTGTGAAAGGCAGCTGATTGCTTAAAAACTCCTAAAACCATAATTATAGCTGTGGCTATTTTCTTTGTGCATAATTTATGAAGATACTCTGATTTGT
The DNA here is from genome assembly GCA_034781795.1 of Crypturellus tataupa. Classification (NCBI taxonomy): domain Eukaryota; kingdom Metazoa; phylum Chordata; class Aves; order Tinamiformes; family Tinamidae; genus Crypturellus; species Crypturellus tataupa. The sequence continues at coordinate 4,169,680 of JAWLRI010000032.1, read as the reverse complement.
TATGTAGATGAATGCCCATATTTCAGGAAAAAAAATATTCTTCTGCTCATTTCAGTGCTCCCCAAATTTGAAGTTTTTCATATTGTGGGGAATACTAGTATTCCCATTCCTAACCAGGAGAGTTCCTTTAGGATGGTCAAGCACAGACCGAGGAAGTCTCTTTCTGAGAGACTCACACAGACCAGTCACCTGAAGGTCATTGGAAACATTTCAGGTTTTTTGAGGGAAAAAGAAACAGGAAAAAAAATCAGCCCTCACTTTATCCTGAGGCTGACAACACTGGCATTACAGAATCTTTACCTTCTCCAAGAAATTTTTATATCCTTGAAGACTGGCCAGTAATGCCCAGATTTAGCAATGGATTTCAGGATAAAAAAATTCCAAGCAGCTTTTACAGACAAAAACAACTCATAAGAGTTTTTTATAATAATAATAATAAGAAAAAAAAAAAAAAAAAACCATAAAATTTAAGGACCTTTAGAATTAATCTTGCACAAAGTCTAATTTCTAAGGGGAGATGATTCTGGTAAGGCCAAAAAGGCTGACAAAAGAAAGAAAAAAGAAACCTCTCAAATATAAATATTAAAATAGACAAGCTACGAGAATTTTCAGCATATATATTCTAGTGTAATATTTGAAAAGCCATTCATACTGACACTTCTGTTATCTGCTATTTTTAAGTACAAGGCTGAGAGCCTGCAACAGAAATTGTTGCTGTCCTTGTTTCCACATATACAGGCTAGTCTGCCTCTCTGAACACAACGGTGGAGAAAAGGTCAAACAAATAAATCTATCAATAAGAGGAAAATAGATTGAGCCTCATAATTTTAATTTCGACTATACAAATAGATCAGGGAACAACTGCTGACATGAAAGAGAAATGTGCTCAGGCTCAGAAAGAGTACAAATTCACTCATAAAGTGAATTATAAAATTATAAGCTCTTTTGGACACAAATAGTTATGTACTAAATATATGTACACATATAACACCTTACAAAGTGTTAAGGCATTCTAAGCTATACGACGGTTAAAACTTAGATTTTTCAGAAAAAAAATCACTCCGATTAGCATTTGCCTGAGGAGTAGCAGATAAATAGCCATTGTTTAAGAAGGTTATAGTTATATGAATTATATATTTTTTTCCTGAGTCACCCTACCAAATCACTTTAATACAACATTGATCTTCACGTGGAGGCACCCAGAGCCTCGTTCAGAGATTAAGACATCCAAGGAAGCACCTCCAGGACAGACTTCATGGCCTCAGTCCCCTGCGGCTGCCCTGGATCCTGGGGATGAGCTGGGACCTGACCCCTGCTTGGAGCTTCATCCTCCGAGGAGGAAAGTGCCTGGGTGCACATGAGAAATACTGCGAGGCTGAGACCCCATGCAGCCACAGAGGGATCCGCTATTACATAATTTAAAGATAAACTACATGATGGCCTACATATCTTCTGACATTTTCTAAACAAATAAGGAGAGACATGACAACTGACAATCACATATGCAAAGCGTGACAGTGTCCAAGTAATCAACTGGCTATTACTTTAAATAATACCAAGGAGTATTTCAATACAATTCCATCTGCCCCGATTCATAACGCTATTCTGACAAGAAACAAGAAATAAACTAAAAACGTATCCACTTAAAAATATATTTCTAATTAAAATTAAAATCTAGCTGCCATTATGACAGCTATTACTGACTTATTATCTGTGGTAGCTTCAAACTGCTGTACTGAATCTATTTAGAAATTTAACCTTGGTGTTCCATTTCAAACGAGCAAATATGCTGTTTAATTTATTCCTCTTCTACTAACGTTCATAGTATACCTTACTGAAAAATACAAAATAAGTGTTTCTGAAACACTTCCAGCTATGGTATATTAATGGCAGTCTCATTTTAACAATGAGAAGGAAAGTCAGTCACAATTTTAAACTTAGCAATTTGCATTAGCTGTTTATTTATGATTAACATCCTTTGATGAATGTTAGGACTGCGTAAATTTCACCAAGCACGGTGTTTAAGAATTAATAATTTGTCTCAATATGTAGGAACATTCTTACATAAAACTTTGGGTTTTTTTTCTTGTCAAATACAAGGCAAGATGAGAGGAACGAACAATGCTGAAAGTATACTCCTCTTTCCTGGAGGAGTTATAACCCTGGATCAAAAAAATACAGTATTTTCTCTTTTAGGCAATTTTATATTTCAAAATTGCTCCAGTCAAAATCAGTTAAAAAAAAAAAAGTATTTTCTCTGTATTTAAAATGATTAACTATATAATATGTATCTTTCTCCATTTTTCTGTGTATTTTACAAAGGAAATACAAAAGAAAGACTTAACATACTTTTATTATAATAACAGTAATTATGTGCAGCATTGACCTTATTCAAGAAGCAAGTTCTAGGCGGTTGGTTTTATCCAAGATATTTTAAAACAATTATTTGTTTTATCAAACCACTTATATATTCTACAGTTAATTGAAATAAATGATTCACTTGCATGAAATTTGTCTTGTGCAACAGCAACACTGTGAAGGAAGTGTAAGCTACTACAGAGGATTTAATTTTCACAAACAGCTGCATAACAGCTACAGTTCTCTGAACAGTAACAAATTAAGGACATCTACAAGACTCCAGCTGTGCTAATGAATTCTTCCTTCCCCTGCTACAGAGAGGACTAAAATACCTGCAGGACTTTTTTTTTTTTTTTATCAGCGTTCTTATATCTCCATCCTAGGAAAAAAACAAGCTACATATCAGTTATATTTTAACTCATTCACCATTTCACTTCTTTTAACAGACACACACTCAAACTAAAATACCCACCAGGAAAAACGATGAAGTATAAAAATAGAATACTTTTATTTAAAATCAAAACTACTGAACGGGATCTATCACTCCAAAGGCTGTTATGATACTCATTTATAAAATGATAAAGGGAAGAGGAGTTTGGGTTAAATAAAATAGAAGCTGCATTAAATCCACGTGTTCCAGTACAGTCTCTACTGCCCTGCTCTGCAATATTCTCTGCAAACTGGCTGGGCAGTACAGAACAGTATCCTGCCTGGTTTACAGAGTCTGTTCACCGCGGGCTTTATCTACAACAAGAACTACCCGACGTCTTGTTAAAGCCCTTTCAAAGAACAGAGTGATCTCTTCGGTTTGCTGTATGTGTGAAAAAAAATCTACCAAAGTGATTAGGGTAAAACAAGGATGTTACCGCCAACATCCATGAAAGTTAATGAGTAAAGCCTCTAAACAGCCTTAAAATGTCATTACGGATCATAAGCAAAGCGAAATTCACAGCAGCCGCAGCACGAAACCGACGCTGCGGCGCTGGCGCTCGGCACTCGGGCTGCGCGGGCACCCCGCCGTGCACGGAGCACCCCGGGCTCCCGCACGTCCCCACGGAGCACCCCGGTTGTTCCCGCCGCCGGCGGCACCAGGCGAGCGCCGAGACACGGAGTTTCCACGTGGGCCCCGCAAGCAGGCGCACGAGATCCCGCTCCCCTCCGTGATCCGCAGGCTCCTGCCCGCCCCGTTCCCTTGGAACCTGCCTGCTTGCGCCCAGTGCTGCTGAGCGCTGGCACCCAGGGGCTCTGGGCAATGCCACTCAGTGTCGCAACACGACTAGAAGAGACAAAACAGCTGAGAAGGGAAAGACTGGAAAAGAACGGAAAAGGGAAAAAAACCCTTTCCATAACATTTGGCAAAACTGCTCTTTGGCATCCCAGCTCTGCAGCAAGTGGAAATGCGCTGGAGATTAGTCTGCTTCATTATGACTTTAGGCTAACTGAAAACTTGTTTATGAGAGCAGGCTAGCACCAGCTGCCTTAAGAAAACAGGCAGAACTACTTCTTTTGTATCATAAATAACAGCAATACTCTGATTCCCAAGGGCAGCTCCCTTTTCCACTAAGACTGGTTTTAGTTGGAAGATGCTATGTTTGTATCCCTTTAAGCATACGCCCCATATGCATACATTTCACGATGACAATTCTGGTAATTTCTCAAGTTCTGTCAAAAAGTTACAACATTAAAAATGAAAAAGAGGGTATCTTATAGCCCCCCAGCTCTATCGCAAAGGGCAGCCCAGAAGTGCACCTGAGTCCCAGGGTGACCTTCAGGAGCCCTAGGACTGGTGCAGCACTTGGACAGCTTGAGAGCCATATGTAGCTAAAGAATCAAAGTTTAGTCACATCTTACCTATTGTTATAAATAGACTGTAAGGTCCTTGAGAGTCAACCCTTTGAGTGTCTGTACAATGCCGAGTGCACCAAAACCCCTGTCGCTGACTTGGACTCTGAAGTGCTGCTGCAATACAGCAAAGTTCGCACAAAGACGGAGTTTGCTCTAATGGAATGAACGTCAAAAATATGTGTGCAATCTTTCTCTGAGAGCTAATTATCTATTCTTTTCCTCTAGTATTCTGAAATGTGGAAATGCAACATTGCTGTGTTGTAGTTAACTAGCCACTCACAAAATACAGCACAAAATACAGATTTTTACTATGTGCCACTGAAGCTGAATATTTCAAGGACTAGTATCTGCAGAAGTAGAGCATAGTAAAACCCCACAGAGAAGAACTGAAGGGCAACAAAACACATTTGCTTAGGTTATGGGAATCGGGTCCTAACTTGACGAAGCGGTGGCAGTACTATCTGGAAAGGATACAGCAACACAGGGAAGAAGCTGAAGATGGATACACCTTTCAAACGCGCTGCCGTCCCATTGCTGTGTGCCTTATCAGCCATTTCACTGCTTTAGCTTCTTGCTTACAATCTCAGCAAAACGAGGAGTCTCGCACGCCTGTTACAAACTCCACTATCACCCACTAGGAAATAAGAGTTACCACTTTCTAGTGATAACACTCGAACTATTCGTCAGCAATTCTGTAGCCTTCTGTAGCCCTTTGTAATCAGGGAGAGTCTCCCTGAAGTCTGTCGAGGACACCACGGAGCAAGGGGGCTTTTATATGGGGACACTGCACAAGGCGGCAGTACCACACAGTGCATTCTCCCCAAGGCACTCTGGCCTCTGCTCAAGTTTTACACATGCAGTCGTCTCTTCTCTGACTATTCCTCCTCTTGTAAAGAAAAATCAAGTTTTTCATCAGCTTAATGCTGCTCCCTAACCCTGTTCCCTGCCATAGTTCAGTTATAGTAAAGTAGTAAGGACAGCATTTTCATTTGTTGGATATTCATATGTACACACCGTACAGAAATCCAGAAACATAACTGGGTACACAACCCTTCAGACTTGGAGAAAAGGAGGCAATCTTATTCTTTAATTCTTCCTACTCTCAGAATTTGTTCTCAATAAGAATTTAGCTTAGAAACGGTGAAGAGTGTTTTACAAAAGTGATCAGCTTTGGATAAATATAGACATTAATTGTTTTAAATTGAAATTCTGTGATAGTCACAATTATAAACGGATTCTAATTCCATTACATAATGAAGAAAACCTATGGTTCACTGTATGCTTCTCCATGAAAATTATTTTGAATTCATCAGCACATAACTTATCACCATTTTTAAATGTGTAGCTTTTCCTCTTTATTGTTTATAAAATGACTATGCTAATACATAAAAGAACTGTAAGGAAAAAGGTTTATAAACTTCTTTCCCTCTTCATGTATAAGAACCTCTTGGTTCTGTTAAATCTTTTATTTTCGATTTTATTCCATCTGCAAGTGCCCAAGCCTACAAGAAAAAGATACCTAACAAGACAAACACTTAAACTGGGAGCACTCTGGAAACACCTATACTAATTCTCTCAACTATTTCTTTGGATATTTTGGAGCACAATTTAAAAACAATAAAAGGACTATACAATACCAATGAATATTTCCATGTCATTTTAAATTAGTTGTACAGAAGTGAGAAAATTCATTATTACAATTGATTTTGTGCTATTCAAATTTGTAGCATCCATTAACATGAGACTTTAGAGCAATACTGATCTTCGTCTCCAGGTATTTATAGTCAAAGCTTAGCTATCAATGTACAGATTTTATACATAGATATGTACATATTCTACACATGTGCTACAAATACGGGTATGCCCTATTAAGTGTCTCAAACCTCTCTGCAAAGGTTCTACAACATGCAAGATACTCTTTTAACCTTTGGCTATAATCTCTTTCTCTTTAAAGGCCCCAAGAGCAGGGAGAGATTTTAGATAAAACTCCCTAATACGACCACCCAGATACAGACCTGTATAGCACACACTGAAATTATTGTTCCAGTAATCTCATTCCCTAAAGGAACTCTTCCCCTTCAGTAAAGGAATCCCTACGCTGGTATCACCGCTGCAATGGAGTTGCACAGACACCACAAAACCAGCTTTAAGCAGCACTGGGTTAGTCATGAGAGCACTGAGTTAGTCAGCAATGTATTGTAGCACACCGGCACGGCACAAGCATCTCGACCCTGAACAACATACAAATCACCAACTCTTGCTACTAATTTCATTATTTCCATCAATGGCAAGCCACAAGCTCTTCGTAGCAAACCGTGATAGCTCTGCAAGACTCTAATGCCAAACAAAAATGCCCTGAGTGAGAGGAGGAGGAGGAACTCAAGGATATGGTACTGGCATCCTCTTCAGTAAGACACGCTGCAGTGCATGCAGAAACACTCACTCTGGTGCTTTTTCTGGGGAAATGATGCTTCCCAGCTACACGTGAGTATTTTAATCTTGCTATTTCTATTAACTGCATTTGTGTAATGCCACACAATACAATCTCTCTTCATATCCCCACTGATTTGTACAAATCTTAAAGACGATTATATATTTCCTACCTCTTTCTTTCTCAAATTTGATAATGGGTTCATAACTTAATATTAAGATATTCTTTAACATTATTTCAGTATTTTATAACAAATTCTACAATATGATATAATAGGTAATATTATAATTGGCTTTGGCCAAATTCCCCCAGTTGGCTCAGGGATGTAGCTCTTAATAGCTTTTCAGTAAAAGCTTAAAAAATACTGTGACTTTTTGGGACCAACTCTATTCCTTCAAGAAAAGTATGAATAGTAAGAAATCTCCCTCTGTGACCCATATTTATTCATATTATCACCTTATTTCTTCCATCATTTGGATGTAAATGCCTCTTGACAAATTAAAATTTGTGTATGCCTCGGTTCCACAATTTTTCCTCTTAACTCAGCTAAATTCTAAAGCATCACTTGTTTAAATTCTTTACAACCATGACGACATGACATTTTCTGCAACTATAAAACAAACTTATCTAAACTTCAACCAAAGAGAAGAAAACAAGTATATACCAACACCATTTAGTTAGAGTGGGATATCATCTATGATATTACAAAGCAATAAGCAAACACATATTTCAGGAACATTTACTTCTTTTTCTATAATTTTACTATAGCCATATACTACAAGTTTTGAGACTTTTGTAAAAAATAATGCATTTTGTTTTCCAAAGTCTAAATACAAAAATATAATTCAAAAAACATCTTTGATTTTTCACATTACAGAATTTTACTATAACATACAGATGGATGCTTGTGAACAGTTACTCCACTTCCAAGTAATTGTTTGCATCATATTAAGCAGGATGCAATATTACAAACTGGCATGAAAATTTATAACTAATATTTGCCCAGGAAAAAAATGCAACTATATATCACTAAATATATAGGCAGGATCACTTCTGTTAACATTTAGCAGCATAGGATTGCAATTATAACATCATCAATTTCTAATACAATGACTTTTGTAATTCTGACAAAAAGATAAACCCAATCAGAGAGGGACAAAATCTTTTTCATCCTTCTGCTTTGTAGTAAAATTCTCAGAACTTCAGATGGGATAAATGTTAAGGATATAATACTTACAGTGAATTCACAGAAATCAATGCTATCAAGACTTTTGCTTCTATGTATTCTCCCTTTTATTCTTCTTAAAGAGGGTTTTCCCTGACTTACACTACAGGTAGCACCATTGGGATTTTCGGAAGATGGAGTTACCCTGGCAAAAAGGAAAAAAAAAACACATATCAGACAAATATCCATTTTACCGAATGCTTATCTTTAAAGTAACATATGTACAAAGGAATAAATATGTTATCACACTATACTAACAGTAAATCTCATTCCAAAATTAAATTTTTCAATCAGTAAGTTCCAAAATTACATCCACAGGAGTATGAAGGAGTCTATTTGCCACCAAGTCCGTGATTGCCCAAAGGTTTAGTCAAAAGCAAATTGTCACTGCAAAATGAACAGTTATTTTTTGTACAAAAACAACCAGTAGCAGAAAAATCACAGGACACATAGAGAAATATACCTAACGTCTGAAAAGATCAAAGGAATGCTTATCAGTTGAGGGAAAAAAAAGTAAGACCTGTAATACTTTTTGATGGCTGCCACCTAAATCAACAGGAAACTAGCAGTATTTGGCTATGAACCTTTTCCAAAGTGCGAGTACTAATGGTACTCAGCTGTTATAATGACAAATAATGATGAACAGTGATGAAATTAATAGGATCTATTGAGGTTATACGGGTAATATATTAAGAAACTACACCTTAAGAAAAGGTCTTCCCTGATAAAGGTAGTCTCTCTAACCATAACTGTCAGGGGAGCCCATAACTGAAATACTTTAAGTACATGATCCGTATTTTGAGGAGCTTGTTGGAAGTGGGTAATGAGCAAGGAAGCAGGGTTAATAACTAAACAAGTGGACTGTGAGGTCAATATTTTAAATGCAAAATGGTCACTAGTCAATCTGACACCATGTTAGAAAAAATGGCGTTTCAGCAAATAGCCTCACCAAGAATCACCAAAAAACTAAAACATTTAGCATAAAAAAATATATTTATTTTGTCTGATTTCTCAACAGAACATTTCTCTGTTTTAAGGGGCAACAGAACAAAACAAACAAACAAAAAACAACATAACTGCAAATATATATATATATATTTTCAGTCTTTCACAGGACTTAGGACAGCAGTGCACTGGACCTCTCTGGAATCATTAAGATTCCCCTACAAAAAAATATTTAAGAATGTGCTTTGCTTTAGTTTGCTTTCATAAAATTAATTGGTTTAGTATGCACGTAAGTGCTTTGCAAAGGAGAAACATACATACATGTATGTATAAGAAGTCTTTCTTATACATACATGTCATCAAAAACAGATATTGCTTAGAGTAGATCATGTAAACACCAGAAATTTCCAATTAAAACATGAAAAACAGAGGCTGAATACACTTGTGCAACCTGTGAGACTCCTAGGTCTACACAGCATCATGGTTAGGATAAAATGTCCAAAATCCCATTCCTGGTAGGCATGTTCAGTTTGAGGCTAGAGAGATGAAAAAAAAAAAAGTGTAATAATAAAATACGTGATGAAAGTAGGTCTCAATATTCTTTGTTCATTTCTAACTGGAAAGACCTTGATTTTTGGTGATTGATGATCACTTCAAGATTTTGTTCTTAGATGACTGTCGTTTTCGTTTTACACAGGCACACACACACACACACACAAACAAATTGTTGTTAGTTCTCTTGAGATAACTAATTTGCTGTAGATTTTATTTTCCTTAGGTTAAATGACTTCCAGTTTCTAACTGCAAAGTTAAATAAAAAAAAATCTATATGAAAAAGCAACTTTAATATTTAGATATTTTAATTATTTAACACACTTCCTGCTCAAGCTGCACCAGATTTCTCTGTATAATTATATGTGGATTAGATTCTGAGAAAAATGCCTGACTTCCACAGTAATCTGTGTACAGAACAGGAACTACAGAAGTGCCACAGATTCCCTATTACCATGTCTTACTTATCAGGACAAATCCAAAGACCACTGCTCAGTGACTTTTATAAAATATATATATATATATGTGTGTGTGCACATACATATCTATTATATTTTATGCACATAAAATAAATAAAATATAATATACAATATATATTATAATAGTATATATACTGTATTATATTAATAATTACTATCATTTCGTTGTGTCATCATTTCATTGTGTCATCACAAGATAGGGAAACAATATTCAATCAGTGAAAAATCTAATAGAAATCATCAGTGGGAAACTGGAAGCTTTGCATGGAATGGCACGCCAAAGGAAGGATATGAGCTAAAATATCCAAATCTAATCTTGTGGATTTTTTTTTGGCTCTGTGTTTGAGGAGGAAACCTTGTGGCAAGTGGTGTATCAAATTAAATGTCATTTTGCTGAGCCCTAATATATCCAGTGCCTCAGCTATTCCTCCAGCCTTAGCAAAGATGAGCAATAACAGATCGGAGCAGACTTGGATCTATTTCACTGCATCTTCTCCGAGTGCTGGATGCAGCACTGGCAATTCCAATAGTTCTGTTGCAGAACTGGAATGGTTTCAAGTACTAGAAATTATCAAAAGAAACAGAACCCCCAAAATATAATTCTGAAGATGCAAGACTAGCAAGAGTACTGGTCCAAAGAATTTAAGTTTGGCTTGAAAATATGTTTTCCAAAAATAATTTTAAAACATTTTTGATTAATTTTTACTTTTGAATCTTCCTTTTTCAGATTTTCTACTGTAACCAGAGAAATGAAAGATTTTTTTTAGATGAACACAAACTCTCATGCAGTGATACTTTTCTGCCATCTGAACTTTAAGTTAAAAAAAAAGCAATTACATTATTAATGAAAGTTGCCACATCTGATTATCTCATTTCTTGCTTTATTTTTTCTTGTTTAATTAAGAGAAAATTCAAAAGTAACTAAGTTACTGGTTGCAGTATATGCATCAGCCATATAGAAGAACAGATTAAAGCAGAGATTTGTGAGAGTCCTTTTGAAATGTCTGCAGTTCATCAGCTACTTGAAGGCAAATATTCTTGAATCAAAGCCTAAGAATAAGATGTCCAAAGTAGTCTAGAGTTTTAAAAATTATAAAATGGCATCAAGATCTTTGAAGGCAATAAGCAACTCTAGATGCCTTGTTTGAAGAGCGCTGTTTCTGTTCATCAAAGAATATATATTTAATATAACGTAACACCATGCTAATGTGGCTGATCCTGAATTAAGGCACCCCAAATTAACCAAGTTTTGGAAATATCAAACAACTAAGCTCAAAGTATTTTGTAAATCTCATCTGCTGCCTGAGGCCCTGTTTAACATCCACAGTTCTTACCCCCGTTTCATTGACCTTGATTGGTTCCTGATCAGATACCGCATTACATAACTGTGATTTTAAATTATTTTTCCAGTGGGCAAAACAAGCAAAGACCTTAAAGACCACTGACAAACATGGTAGCTTAACAAAATATACCACCCAGCAGTTACCTCAAGATACTGCATCGCACCAAGGGGTAACCCCAGAATACACAGCATAGCATTATTAGTTGGAGTGTATATACTGCGACACAGCTTTTTTTTAAGAAGAAAATCTTTGCATCCTATTTTTACATCTTTACTATTTATTATAAACTTCATAATTCTATCTTCTTATGGTTGAAATGACTGATTTAGTGTCATGTTATTTTCTAGACAGATCAGTTAGATTGAACAGCTTTTAAAAATTAAGTCATTTCTGTTTAATAGTGGCTTAAAGTTAGAGTATTAAAAAACTAAGCCCTGAAATTATACAGTTTCTGGTTTTGTTTTCGGAGTACAAAATCAAACTACAGTTAATGCAGAAGATGACAAATTCGTGACAGCTACATAATCTCAAGAAGTAGCATGTATCTCAACTCATAGCAGTGACATAACCATCACAGTTTTCCTACAATGCAAGCTGCCTGACAAGTATATTTAAAAAAAACTAGGTGTTGCAAAAGATTAATATAAACAGTTTTATGTATACAAGTCTGAAACTTCTTAGAAACTGCAATCATTATTAGTTAAACAAGAAAAAGACTAATTTGAAACAATGACTAATGACACTGATTAACGCCAAGCACTAGAAGTCAGCTAGTATGAAAACCTCTTGCGTATCTCTGTCAACTTCTTCAGCTCTATCACCGTATCCCACTCTCCTCAGAAAATAAAAATTGTGTCAATTAATTTGCAATAAAAATAAACATTTGCGTGGACCAAGATGAGATTATTAACAGGATCAGTAATGAAAAACTGAAAATAACCATTTTGGTGAGCTGTATTTTTCCGTGCAGTCCTGCAGAGGCACCCAAGAAGTTCAATCTTTGAATTTTTCCTCTCCTATAATAAAACGACATCTTCCATTATGATGGATATGATTCTACATAGAACATAAGTTGGCTGTGACACTTTTCCCCCTATGGATGGTCCTAATGATACAATAAATTTTTTTCATAATAAGCCTCAACTTTTGCCTCCAAGTCCCAGTCTAAAAACAAAGATTCTGGGTCAACAAAACTTTGAGAACACTGTGTAATTCCAGATGTGCTGGTTGCTCTTCACTGATTTCAAAGAAGTTCACTCACATGCTTGAAAATAATTGCGCTAAGCACTATGGTACACGGACAACCCATCATGAACATGCAGGTTTCTAAACCACTTTTTGAACAACAGCACCAGACAAACAGGGTGAATTGGATCTAGTCAAAATTCAAATTATATATTGTATTCCATCTGCGTTCTTCTCCATTAGCTATAGATCACCTCAAAAAACAAGCATGTAAAAAAGATGCTGGAAATGTAAACATGTAATAGTCTCAGCCATTGTCATAATATTTCTCATGAGGCAAATACACTGACTGAGCTTATTTCCTAATTCTTCAAACAATAAACTCGGTCTTGCACATTTCATCAACAAATAACTAGAATAATTCCAGAGAAGGAACAAGCCAAAACAAAGGAAAGAAGGGATAGTCTAAAGCCTTTCAAAGTAGATACAAACACTCTAAGAAATAGATTAGGGTTTGGGGTTTTGATGTTTGTTTTGTTATGTTTTGGCTGCTCTTGAGTCTCATCTGGGTAGAGAAACCTAACTTGCAGTTTGGCAAGGATTTATGGTCTATATGTATACTTCCTCTTAATTACCTGATTTAGAATTTCCCATTACAACAAGGAGCTTGCAGGAATTGGTAGTTCAATAAATATTTACGTCAATCTACTATTTTAAAGTACTCCTAGGTCAGAAGTTAATTTTCCCTGAGAACCTTAACAAATGTGTTAATCCATGCTGCCTTTAAAAAACAAAAACTAAAACAAATCTATCAATTGATGCTGAAAGTAAAATCCTGAGTTATCTCATCCAGGTGAAAGAGACTGCCATGCAACTGCCAAAGTGTGAGCTGCCACATTTCAGTTCTTATTTCAGCTTCTCTAGTAACTGCTGTAGCCAAGGCTCAATGTCAAAAAAGGTTTCACAATTTGCCTCTCTCTATAAAATATCCTATTTCAAAACAGGAAGGCCTGAAGAAAAGTATTAATTACAAGCCTCTGGTTTTAAATATAATGAACCAGGTAACACGCTATTATTGAGAAATAAAGGTAGTGCTTTTAAGAAACACAGTTGGACAAGCGCAGAAAAGCTCCTGTGTGCAGAAGGCAGGTAGAAGCTCTTGCAGAAGGAGAGCGGCTTCTCACGCTGCCTCGGCCGCGACCTGCAAAGAGGCTCATGCCCTGGAGACAGTCCACTGACTTGTTAAACTCTGCCAACTAGTAGCATTACGGTGGTGGGTTTGGGGATCCGGACACAATCCTCCCAGCAATACGATTAAAAACATCCTCCTCATCTGATTTAGGTTTCTACATATTAGATTACAACACAGCCACAGAACAGGGTCTGAATCAGCAGTTTGGGACTCCAGCAATGTCCCTGACCACGGAGAGCCCTACACCAGGTAACCCTCACCACAAAACGAGCAAGCTCCATAGACAACACGGCTGAGCTTCCAGCTCCAGCACTTCAGCTGCAAGTCCGGGGCAAAAATTCCTTTCCTTTTGTCCAAATCTCTGTGCATTTTATTCCCAGTTACTTTATACCAATCAGTGTCTGTCTTATTTGTTCTGATCTGTAGCTGTGCTTTTGTGTATTGAAGAACAGGACTGACATTTTGGAGGGGAAGTCAGAAGAAATTAGAGTGGCAGATGCTCCATAAAGAAATAAAGCATTGCTGCTACCTTTTTCATTTTCATCCAGTAGGATTCAGGTGGATTATCTCCACCAACAAAAAATATTTTAAACCTTTTTTATTAAATTATATGTTTTGCTTCCACTTACAATATGTACTAACACATCGGGCATCTTATGAATCTGACTGGTCGTAATTCCTTAAAAAAAAGTAAAAAGAAATAGAGGTATTGGCATCTTCTGATTATAAGATGACTTGATTTATATATTTTATGTATTTTGGAGATTCCCAGTGATATGGTATTGGAACACATCTTTGCTTTCCATGCTGCCAATACACACTATACTCTGCATTAGTAATAAAAATTTACTCATCTCCCTATTCCTCATTTTTTCTTAATGGATGCATTAAGAACATTACACACACAGATTAAACACAAATAAAAAAGTGTCATGACAAATTGTCCTTAAGCATTTCTCTGAATGCATCAGAAAATACTGTTTCATCCACAAGCATAAATTCTACCCACAGACAATGCTATTCAAATTCCCAAAGGAAATGTGACTACATAATATCATGTCACTTATTAAGAAATATCCCAGAGAGGCACTCCCAAGTGCTTAAGTAATTCATATATATCTCTGCTATAAACATATATTTCCTTTATACAGCATAGCATTTTAACTAACATGAAGATAAAGTTACAAATGTTAAGAAATTCAGTGCTTACACCATGGATTACTTGGGATCCTGTATACTGTTTTGATATCCACCAAAAAGCAGGGAATCTCACCCTGAAACTAGGTGATACAGAATCATCTAAGCTCCAACTGCAGGCATTCAGTAGGAGCTATGTCAGGTCCTTCCAGACTTACTTTTTAAAGTACGCCAATATAGATGGATTCACTTTAATTTGTCAGCAAGGACGACATTTCCAAGAAAAGGGAGGAAACAAGATTTAGAACAAGTGTTAGCGTTATATTCCATAATTAAAATGCTAAACAATACATCAGTATGCACACTGCTGCACACTGACAGGAATGTCATTTTAGGAGAACAAGATCAGTAGTAGCACTTTATGTAACTTACATAATCAAAATCAAATCACTGTATACAGTATAAAATCCTTTGACTCGATCAAATGTAATAAAAGTTATCTGCATGACAGCATATTTTTGTCTCGGTCTGTATTTGATTTCGCATGTTACTGATGATAGGAATAGGGCGTTTGTCAAGTTGCTTTTATTTTCTGCAAGTAATGTATCAAGATTTGGAGGGAGTATCAGGAAGCTTTTTAGTTCCACGTTGCTCCTTCAGCTGATGTGTTTCCTTGACATTGTCTCTGCTAGCCGATAAAATGGGTGAAAAAAAAAAAAAAATCTACCACGCGTGTCACAGCGGTCCAAGCACCAGCCCCAACTCTGCCCGCGCGCGGTGCCCTGCACCGCACTTGCTGCCGCGCTGATGCTCGCGCCGCCGGGCCTGCCGCAGGGCCCCGGCCCGCGGCTCCC